>NIPM01000121.1:251559-357954 GCA_002738285.1 Holacanthella duospinosa | reverse complement strand
TAATATATCTTTGATAATTTTTATTCAAACGGTAGGGTATACCTCTCAAGTCGACTTGGCTCATTTACAATAATATATTTGAAATTTAAATAGAATCTATTAGAAATTTTTGGTCAATTTAGTATGTCGTTGGTTCTACTGCTCAAGGTGCAGAGCAAGGAAATACAGGTCAAAGCGATCTCTAAAACGACATTTGGATATTGAATGTGGAGTGGAGCCTACTTTGGTTTGTAATTATTCAAAATGTGGTCGAATGTTCAGGTATCGACATAAATTGAATGAGCACATTCGTCATAAGCATAGTCCTTAAAAAGTTAATCCTCAAATAAATCTTATTTTTATTTAAAAAAAAAACTTGGCTCATTGTTGTAACTTTTAGTGTTATTAAGTAAATGTTAGGGATAATTGGTGAACCTCTAAAGAATCTGGCATTTTTGAGTTGTTTTTGTTTTCTTCTTCTTCTTCTTTTTTTTTTGATAATGGTTTACATGGTTACTATAATTTTTATTCATCAGTCTTCTTCACACGTCCTCAACGTCGACATCGAACAAGGAATTCAATACCGTTTATTTTCCACACAGAAGAGTTCTACCGTGATGTAGTGACTGATGGTTATAGAGTCTCTGCCACTTGTGTCAGGTGTAATAAATTGGTAAAGGATGCAGGTTCGACTTCACATTTTGTCAGGCATTTGAAGGTAAGGATTGAATTTTGAAAACGAGATTCGATCCAATTTACTAATAATTATTCTAAATTAAATTATTAAATTTCTTAGTGTTTGTTTCACCCGGGTGCCTATGAAGTTTATAAAAATCTTCTACCTCCTTCCAATAAGAAAGGATTCACAAGGATGAACGATTGATTTATGAAAAAAAAAAAAATTTTTTTTTTTACAAGCTAGAAGCTACTTTTAGAACAACTAGAACAAGTTTTATACAAACTTGTAATGATTTCTTGAATTTGGTTATGTTTGAGTGTGCTAATCGTGTACTANTTTTTTTTTTACAAGCTAGAAGCTACTTTTAGAACTACTAGAACAAGTTTTATACAAACTTGTAATGATTTCTTGAATTTGGTTATGTTTGAGTGTGCTAATCATGTACTAAAAGAGTGGTTTTCAAATTTAGGTTGAAAATTTTAGATTGTTCTATCCAAAAAATTTCAAATTTTGTTAATTTAAACAAAAAGATGACAAATGTATATTTAAAGGGAAATGTTCAGCCGCTTTTCCTGATTACTCTTCCTGCTGATGCTGGTGTTATTAAAAAATTTATGTTTTTTTTAAGAAATTTTTTTTTATCGACATTTTAAATTTTGATTGTCTTGTATGATTCAGTATCAATCACCAACGTAATTAAATTACAATATTTAACTTACGTATTTGGTGGTGAATCTCACTTGGTTGAAGTTAGGTTACGCTAATTCATGGCTTCCCACTTGTTTAGGAAGAATAATATTTGGAGGAACAATGAGGAGAATTCCGCGAATTTTCAATGGTATATACTTCAGACTCATTTCTTCATTCCCAGTCTATGTTCATCCTGGTAAAGTGAGGCATAAAGTTTCTGCTCAATGTCAAAGTTGTGGAAAAACGACTTCATCGACAAATACTTCAAATTTTATTGTACATTTGAAGGTAAGTAGTGATGTGGAGGAGGTCAATGACCTTTGATTTTTGTTATCTTGTTAACGTTAACGATATCTTATATCTCGTGAGATGGCACTACGAATAATTTTTTTTTTTACATTTTTGTTTCGTTATAGCGTCATCACTTGTCGGAATATAGCTCTTATTCTAAGCACTAGGCAANTTTTTTTTACATTTTTGTTTCGTTATAGCGTCATCACTTGTCGGAATATAGCTCTTATTCTAAGCACTAGGCAACGTCGGATTTATAGTCGAATTTAGATTCGAAGAAATACAAATATTATTTTGAAAGCGCCAATAATAATTATTGATAATTCTTATCAAATAAATAAATTCTCTATGAATAAATAAATGTTAATTTTAACATTTAAATTGAACATGGAAATGGAATTTTTTTTTTAGAAAATTTTTATTTATTTTGAATGAGAATTTAACGATTGTCTAGAAAAAGTTAATTTATTCAGTAAAACGGAAACCGTAACCTTTCGGATTTCGAATTTTGAATGTCTAGCTAATGGTGAACCTCTCATTTTATAAGCCTAGATTATACATTTTTTTTTAATATTTCAATTGTTGCAAATTTATCGAAGGGAATGACAAGCGAAAGCTTATCCAAGTGATGAAGGATACTGGTATCTCGGAAATTATAAAACTTCCACATGTTTGTGATGGAAGATTTTTTCGAGCAATTTCGTATACTCCAGTGACCGTAGGTTCTGAAACATTTATGAGAAATAAGATCACTGCTGAATGTCAAGATTGTAAAAAAAAGTTGTCATCATCGAATACATCAAATTTCATAGCTCATCTCCATGTAAGCGTTACAATACTTTATTTTTTATTCTCAATTCAATTAAATGGCTTCAATTGAAATGAAACTCATTTAAAAAGTATACTTTTTAATAGAAATTCCATCGTGCTAGCTACATTAACTTCGTTTCCAGCTCATCTAATCCGAGAAATTCATCCAGACGTACACCCCGTCGTTTGTCCGTTGTGAATTATCGATAAAAAAAAATTTTTTTTT
The DNA here is from genome assembly GCA_002738285.1 of Holacanthella duospinosa. Taxonomy (NCBI): domain Eukaryota; kingdom Metazoa; phylum Arthropoda; class Collembola; order Poduromorpha; family Neanuridae; genus Holacanthella; species Holacanthella duospinosa. Next base: position 355,279 of record NIPM01000121.1, on the reverse strand, counting down.
TTAAATCAAAATTTATGAGATTTATAATCTAAATTTTAGAATTCTAATTACTGACTGGGGTGGGGGGAGTTTAATGCTTTTTCATTACTGTTACTAAACCATATTGCAAAAAGACAAAATCATAGAGTTTAATTTGGTAAATCTCTCTTCAACTTGAAACCCTTAACTTAAGGGTATATGTTTTGTATATCATATATTCATTTTTATAGCCCCAGGGTTAAAAAAAAATTTTAAACTATTACTATTACTATTACTATTCGTATATGGCGATTTATCACCAGTACTTCAACTCTTATAAAGACTTCTATTCTTTCTTTCCCATTTGTGTTATATACAGTAATTATTGTTTTTTCTCAATCATTCCCAAAAGGAGGAGCATAGTAGTTGTGAATTATAATCCATAGACGTTGATTGGCTCATTCAAAATTTCGCACTCTGAGATTGTTCGTCACGAGTATTTATACTCCTCCTGGGGAAGTTTAAAAGAAATTTAGTTTATGACTATATGACTATGAGTCGTGAAAAATTGATTTGGAAACATTCTTATAATACACTACTTTTTTTTTTTAACTGGATATAAACTCTGTCATTTCATTTCATACCATTTACTAAGAATTTAACAATTTTCTTTAAAAAATTTTCTTAATAAAATGTGACTAGTTTTTCTATTATAAATCATNGACGTTGATTGGCTCATTCAAAATTTCGCACTCTGAGATTGTTCGTCACGAGTATTTATACTCCTCCTGGGGAAATTTAAAAGAAATTTAGTTTATGACTATATGACTATGAGTCGTGAAAAATTGATTTGGAAACATTCTTATAATACACTACTTTTTTTTTTTAACTGGATGTAAACTCTGTCATTTCATTTCATACCATCTACTAAGAATTTAACAATTTTCTTTAAAAAATTTTCTTAATAAAATGTGACTAGTTTTTCTATTATAAATCATNCTACTAAGAATTTAACAATTTTCTTTAAAAAATTTTCTTAATAAAATGTGACTAGTTTTTCTATTATAAATCATCTGATGACATTGGAATTGGTGTGAAAACTATTTTGTTTTAAAAGTGACTCAGAAATATAAAAATGGTAAGGCTTCCATTTCTTAACCTTTATAACAATCAAAAATTTTGATCCACACTGTACACTCAAACTACCTGTTATACTCTGATACTGACTGTAATAACAGTTGTTACGGAGGAAACATATTGTAGCCTAAAGCCAATTCTGAATTTCAGATGGAAGAAGAAAAATTGAATTTTTGGAATTAAGAAAACCCCTCCATATTTGTGACGGAAGATTCTTTCGTACAATTTCGTCCACTCCAGTGAGTGTTGGTTCTGGAAAAATCGTTAGAAATAGAGTATCTGCTGAATGTTTGGATTGTCAACGAACATTGTCATCCACAGTCACTTCGAATTTCATATCTCATTTGAAGGTAAGCGGAACTCATCATCCAATGATAAAAATTTATCCTCCTACTTATGATTAGTTAGATGTCGCCAGGCTACTAAACAAAAAAAAATTTTTTTTTTTTTAATTTCTCATAGAAATATCACTCTTTGAGCTACCGAAAATTTTTAACAAGCTCAGCCAATCAGCGATCATCGACTTCTACTAAATCTAGCCAGCCAACATCAATTACTTCTCGAAGGACTAAGCGCCAACACCGTCCTCTGTACTCTGTAAGGGAGAATCGTTTAAAAAATTAAACTTCTCTTGTACAACTGTACTTAGGTTTGTACTTGAAGAGAAAAATATATTTTATTCATTATTATAAAGTAAATTAATATAATTTTCAATGAATTCGGATGATAACAATATGCTATGAATAGACTTCTTATTTTAGATAAAGTTTCATCTTATACGACTACGTTATATGTGAATATTCCCTTAAGAACGTTTTTTTACTGTGCTATTTCAAAGAAACGTTTTCAAAAAATAAAGTAATATATATAGTGGAATTTGTTCCAGAATATTTTCGTATTACACCTCTACTTTATGCTTCATTAGTAGTAGCAAGAATGAGAAAGTGGAATTATACGAAAAAAAAAAAAGCTGGAACACCCTGTACACATGCGCCAATTTAAGGACTTTTGATATTAATTAATAAATTAAATAATAATCTTAAGAAACGGTGGTAGAATCGGTGAACCTCTCAAGATTTGTCATTGCTTAATCATTAATCTTAGATAAAAATTAGAAAAACTTTAAAATGTGCGTAGAAGGTGGAGTGGATAGGTTCACTATGCGACGACTCCCATCTATTTTGGACGGAAGGTACTTTCAAGTAATTTCTTCAACTCCAGTTAGTATTGGGAATCAAAATGGCAAGAGGAGTAAGTTCAGTGCTGTTTGTGTAGCTTGTTCAAGAACTTTCTCTTATTCAACTTCTACCAACTTCAGATTTCATTTAAAGGTAAGCGCTCTGTATCTATTTGGAAATAAAAATTATTTAATCTTTATGAACGACGATAGATGGAGTTAACAATTTACTTATTTTTGATTTCTTTACTCAGAGACATCATCCGGAACTACATGAATCCTTCCTGTCAACTGTTGTTGTCAAAACTCAATCTACTGGAACTCATCCTCGTAAACGATCATACAGAGGCAAAAAATCATCTAGAGGTAGAAAATTTCCAAAAGATGATTCAGCACCTGACATTAAAAATAAATATGAATTATTCGAATAATACTATTTAGACTGTTTACAATAAGGTTAATATAGTAATGCTATTGGTAATTCTTTGAAGCATCATGTGACATTTTGTACCCCGAGCTAATTTATGAACTGAAAATATCTATTTTTTGTTTGTTTTTTTTTGGTTAAGTTTTTGACCTTGCGCTTATTCTATAAGTTATCTCCTACTTTTGGTGGTATGAGATGTAGGAACATGTTGTAAGTTGACAGGCTTATTTACTCCAATGTATACAGTTTCGCACAAATTTGAAATTTTGAACTTTACATATTGCAATTGGAGATTTAACAAAATGTATCATTTCAAAACTTAAGTTATAAAATTTGTTCTTAATATTTTATTATATAAATTTATTATTTATATAATATTCTTAATATAATTTCTTGTGAGCAGTTTTTATTAAAAAAAAATTTTTTTTTGTAAAGCTTATTCAATAAAATACACATACTGTTGATACAGAAGCACGACTATTGGATAAAATTATTTCAAACTAATTTATGTAACCAGTAGATTAAAATTCTAAACTAAACATGGTGAATCTCATGGTTTCAAAATGAATACTTAAAACTACAAACTAAAATGTCATATTATGTTAACTAGGGGGAGCCAGACGAACTTCTGGGTTAAAAATTTGAAAACTAACAAGCTATTTTAGATGGGAGATTCTTTCGAATGATATCTCATAATTATGAATGTTAAATTTAATTCTCTAAAGTACATGCGTAGTAAATTCTATGCTCTATGCTTAAGATATGACTAACAAGAAATCCTCTTGTACTTCAGATTTGATAAATCATTTAAAGCTAAGCGTTTAACAACGCTTTTAGACTTTCTTATATCGACACTAATTGATTCTCTAAATATTTAAATTAAGAAAATCCATCCTGATAGCTACAAAAAATATATAACTAGCACTACTAAAAGAAACCTCTAGTTTCATCGACGAGGAACCGTCGTCGTAGTCGGCGTTAACTTTAAAATTTTACATTTCAAAATTGTACCTCTACAATTTTAACTTTAATTTAAAAAAAAAATACCCTAAAATTTTAATATGGTGAACCTCTCAATATGATTCCACTTATTAGAGTTAAGTAAGTGTCATATTCATTTGTACAGACGGGCTGGGGAAAATTAGTTTACGTTGGACAAGATTCCCGGGTATTCTGGATGGTAGATTCTTTACTCCAATTTCATCGATACCAGTTGTAATTGCTGATAGATTAAGAAATAAAATCTGTGCACAATGTAAAGTTTGTGGAAATGGAAATACAATTACATCTCCAACTACATCAAATTTCATTACTCATTTGAAGGTAAGCGCTCCATGGTATCGCTTACACATTTCATATAAAGATACCTCTAGATGGTACTAAAAGAAACATTGTAATATGTATTACATTTTAATAGAAAATGCACCCTGACAGTTATGAAGTATTTGTTGCAGAGAGACTTGGAGCACTTGTCATGGAAAGAAAATGGTGAACTTATTGTTAAATTCTCGACCTTATAGTGTGTACTCTTGTATCTTATAGTAAGCTTATATTAGTTGAAAAAGTCATTCTTGAATCGATATAAAATGTATGACTATTGTTGCTACTGCAGCACATTTATGTCATAAGCTTCGTAAAGTATTTGGAGTTTGATTGAATTTTATTAATTTAATAAATAGTGGAGATGATGGTAGTATTTAGTGGTGACTGGTGAACCTCTGAAGACTTCTTTTATGAAGCTTGTGTGTGTTATTTTTACTTCCCATTGTTATTTCAGTAACTTCAGGAGAGAGTCCAAGAAGAAAACGAAAAATGATAACGAGGATCCCACGAATTCTGGATGGTAAATATTACCAATTGACTGCTACCGTTTCCGTTGGTGATAAATATAAAGTATATGGGAAATGTATGGGTTGTGGGAAAATTATTACAGCATTCAATACAACAACTTCTAATTTCATTACACATTTGAAGGTAAGATCGTGAAATTTGGTCAATAATGAAAAAGTTTGGCCTTGGTGGCCATTTTGATTTTAAATATCATTAAAAACTTTCTATCTTTTCTCATCACTAGAGGGTTCATCCGGAAAGTTACCATGCATATGCCAATGAAAATTCTAATACTCGTCTTACACCCTACTGAAGTTCTTCTTTGGAAGTTAAAAATTCCAACAATACATTTTATAATAATGTATTGTTAACTTGTTAATTTTTTTTTTTGTTATTTTATGTAGCAAGGTTTAGTATTAGTAGAAAAGAAATAAATTTGTCAGTACATTTTGTGTCGTGCGACGGATTTGTTTTTGTGGTGAATCTCAAGAGAGGCTTATAGCTTATTGTTGCGCATGACAGAAAAAGGAAAATTTGATTAATTTAGTTATGGGACCTTTATTTAGGGATATCACAGGAAGACCTAAGGAGATATTTCCCGCGTGTTCTTGATGGTACTTATTTCAAAGTGATGTCCACAGCTCCAAGTGGACTGAAAACAAGAGTTAGTGGGAAATGTACACAGTGTGGAAAAATTATAGCGGGTTTTCTCAAACCAAATTCAAATTTCTTGACACATTTGAAGGTAATATAAGATATATTTTTGATATGTATATAATTTGGATTTTAGGTGTTGTTATAAATTTAAACATTATAAAATTAATTTCTTATTTTTTTTTACAGACAGTACATCCACAATGTTACGATGCTTATAAAAATTTCAACCCTTATGCCTTAAACCTTATAACCAATTATTGAACTCTTTAAAATATTCAAAAAATGAGTTACTTTACATTGAATTTGTTAGTTAAAATTATCTACTGAATTTTCTTATCAATCTTATTTCCAATTTATGTAGTTGGTGCAGGAATGTTATCAATGAAATTTAAAATATTTCATTTCCGTTTCACAAACTATATAATACATCAAAACATATTGATATTTGTACACTCTTCAAGATGAAAACCAATTTAATAATTTTTGAGTTACCTTGTATTAAAAATTTGAATTCATTTCAATCGAATCCAATGATTACTCTTTGGACGCTAAATAGCAACAAAAGAAAATGCGAAACTTTAGCTTGAGCTTCTCTGTTTTCTAGTGCTGAATTAACAAATTCATTTGTCGGTTGTGTTTTGTAGTTATGAATTATGAAGTCTGTATGTTTTAGGAAAAATCAACACGAACTAATTTTTGTCGTTGAATTTTGTTAAGTTAAGTTGTAGAAAAGTTAATTATGAAACCGAAGTAAGTGTGACTAAAAATAGTGAATATAGTGGACATCGAACCTAAATAAACTTAAGGTCAACCAAGCATCCCTTTCACTTCTATTTCTGAATCCACGAAATACAAAACAAATTCATATTGGATTTTATCAACTTTTTTTCTAGCATTTCTTCTCATGGTTATTCTTATGTTATTAGAAATAGAGCAATAAAAGAAGCGGATCCGCTTTCTGGAAGATCAGTACTTTCGCCACATGAAGCATGGTAGAGCAGCATTTGAGAATGTATTGGTAAGTTATTGAGATAAATGGATAAAACACCAAATTGGTTTCGAAATTTCATGACAACTGTTTTCTTCTAGGTAAATATCCAATAATTTTCATTTTCATTTTTTACTGATTTACTAAAACGGGAAGGCATTTTGCTGTATTTATAATTAATTTTCTTAATTTTTAATTTTGAAATCTGGGGTGTGATTAACTGATTGTCTGACGGGTGTAATGGTGTAACACCTAAAAATCTTGTTATTTACTTCTTTACATTGTTTAGCATGATCAATCTTTTTTAAATTTTGCGAATGAACTAACGTACATATAATGTTCAAGAGACCTTTATGGTAGGATTTTTGTAGAGANTGTATTTATAATTAATTTTCTTAATTTTTAATTTTGAAATCTGGGGTGTGATTAACTGATTGTCTGACGGGTGTCATGGTGGAACCCCTAAAAATCTTGTTATTTACTTCTTTACATTGTTCAGCATCATCAACCTTTTTAAATTTTGCGAATGAACTAACGTACATATAATGTTCAAGAGACCTTTATGGTAGGATTTTTGTAGAGAAATTCGGCAATTTAATCATGACGAAGGCAATGCCATTCCATTTATCAGTTATAGCGTGCTAAATTTTTTTTTAAAGAATCTTCAGTAACCTTCGAATAAGTCGAACCCTTAGGGATCGGAATACAGTTAACCTCGGATAAGCCGGATTTCAAGGGACCGAAATATTTGGTTCGTGGTAGCCGAGGTTCGGCTTAAGCGTAAGCCGAACACACAACTTGGGGAATAATTTGTTCGTCTTAGCCGAGGTAGTTTTAATTTACCATTACTTTATAATAGTAAGTTGCTGTGGAAACAAAAAAATGACTAAAATTATCTCATTGGTTCATTTTCTGCCGTATTTTAATGTTTGCAAACTTATTCAAAAGGAGATATTCATTAAATTTTGTAAGAAAAAAGTTGAAGTTTCTTTAAAAATTGATCAATTAATTCGTGTTCGTGTTAACCGAGGTAAAAAAGCATGTACCTTATGGACTGGGGCCACGAAAAGGCGTTCGTGGTAACCGAGGGTTCGGCTTAACCGAGTTCGGCTTAGCCGTGCGATTTATACTCAAATTCCGTATCTCCGGGCGCGGACCGGACAGTTTGGTTCGTGGTAACCGAGGGTTCGTGGTAACCGAGGTCGGCTTATCCGAGGTTTACTGTATTTGGTTCGTATTAGCCGAAGTTCGGCTTAACCGAGGTAAAACACACGTGATATTTGTACCAGGATCGCGAAAGGTAACCGGTAGTAACCGAGAGTTCGGCTTAACGAAGTTCGAAATAGGCGAGGTTTACTGTATTTTTATAATTCTGATTGTGAAAGCAAATGAACTATTTCTTGTCTTTTACTAAGGTGAAAAAAAAGGCGTCAAGGCTAAAGATTGAAAACTACATGCAAACGCAAAAAAACTAATTTACAAGAAATGGCTTACCTGTAAAAGCTTGACAACAATATGAAATTGGCGTTATGATTTCTTAGATTAAAAGGAGAAAAAAAAAATTTTTTTATTGAGTAATTTCAGAGTATTTTTAGTAATTTAAGTAGGTTCACATGATTATTTAGCACCTTACCTCATTCCTGCCATTCCTAATGCCGCTATATCAGGATCAATTATTAAATTTGTACTAAAATTTTCTGATAGGTGATTCTCAAGTAAACTTAAATTGACATCACTTAGATTTGGTAATGAAATATTCCCAAAATCTTCTCCTACAGCTACACACGCTGTTGCTGGTTCCATTTGAGCTAACTGTTGAGATTGTGTTGGAGCCATAGGCATTGGTTGTTGGACGTAGCGTTGTTGTTGTTGTTGAGTAGTCGAAGAATGGTTACGTTGAGATTGTACTGCTGCCAACTGCTGCATTTGTACCGAATTTGGACTATTCGGAACACTACCACCACCACCTTGTGTTGAATTTATACCATGTTGGAGCCCACCACCTGAGAAACCAATAGGAGCGTATGAATAGTAGTCTGGAGATGATCGGGGTTCTTGTTTGATTGTCGCTGTTGGTGCTATTGGTTGATGTGGTGAAGGAATCCCGCTGCTATGAGAAATATTTGGCATTGGTGGAAATGATGCAACACGTGGACGTTTCAAAAGACCACCAGCTTCATCAAAATACTGTGAGAGTCGCTGACTGTTATTTTCAGCTAGTGTCTGTCGTTTTCGTTTCAGTAGCTCCACATCTGTCTGAAGCGGAATATAATCGAATGGTCTGGGAGAAGAAGTGGTATCTTTTGATGGACAACGTAACTGGATATAAACACGAACAGGAGTTTTGATTTCAAGATTCCGATACTGTGGTGTACGGAAACAAATTGCATACTGTTTATGTACATCTGATGGTTGAAAGTCACCATAAGATTCCCAAGTTATATTTCCATCAGAGGATTCTTCATAAAACCGTATCTCAACATCATCTGGATTAAAAAAAATGAAAAAATTTCAGTTGATTACAAAATATTTGTCAATTTTTTTTTCAGATATGATCCACTCTCAGTAGTACTTAATTAACTTATGGGAAATTCCAAGATTAAGAATTTTTTACCTTTAGAAACTTTATCACACAATAGTATTATTTCTTTGTTCCCAATGACAGGGCTAGTGGAATCACTGAGTTTCATTATGGTTAGGTCATTGATAGCCTCTGGAACAAAAAAAAATCATATTAAATTTTGAATAAATCACTTAATTTTACAAGAATGTATCTTAGAGACTTACTTTTATCGTATATTGGATCCGAAACTACTGATTTAAGTGGTAATTTGAACTGTCCACGTTCCGGACCTTCGAGAAATACTTGGAAACAAAGTCGCACCGAGTTGAGGTCAATGGAACCTGGTTGTGTCGAATGTCCAAAACCAGCTAGAATCAAAACCAAATTAATATTAAATGAATTTTTCTAATCAATAATTACATTAAACAATAATTATTACAAATTACTTACTCCGGAATGGATCCACACGAATTTCGGATCTTACTCGCAGAGAATCATCGATATCTTTCTTTTTTACACATTGAATCCCCAAATTAGAAAATTCACATGCCATCTCGTCATTCGCTGAAAATTAATTAAAAAAATATATTAAAAACGATTTATATTATTTATATACAAAGTTATTTAAAAAAAAAGTATTCACTGCCTCTGTTAATAAGGACATACTAAAAAATAATCCATTCTCTAATAATTCAACCAATCAGATTTGAATATTCAAATCCTGTTCTAATTCTGATTGGTTCAATTTGAATTTTTGAATTTTTTTTTTTGTCGCATCCCTTATTGAAAGACTTAGTATCTTACCTATCTCCATTGTACAGACACCTTTCTTACATCCATCTTTTCCAACTAAATTGTGTGGATGTGGTCGATGTGGTGCATCAACGGTAACACAAGACACGACAACGACAGCACGTCCATTGTATCCAACAATTTGAATCCTCGGAAAAGTTTTTTTTTCTGAAGTAGAACTTGCCCCAGGTAATGATCCAGCTGACCTTCCTTCACATTCATATCGAAATCGAAGTGCTTTAGGAGCAGGTTGTTCAAAAATTCGAACAAAAGCACCAACATTTTGACCATCCATGATACAGTAGTAGTAAGTGTTTTGCAAGTTATAACCAATAACCGAACACAGTCCAAAATATCCTTAGCACCAACGGAATAACAGAGTATTAACTAGAAAATAAATTTATAGAAATAAAAATAAATTTTTCTAATATTAAAAATAAGATGCACTAAAAGTAAGTACTTAAACAGCTGGGAGACATCCGCCTCACCATGTCACTTACATTATTAAATCAATTCCAATAATCTATAATATTAGTTCAAACTTCCAAGAAATGTTGAGATGTATCCACTAGCCAGTTGATTATTGTTGACAAACATGTAATGTATATTTAATTATTCTAATTAACCTNAGACATCCGCCTCACCATGTCACTTACATTATTAAATCAATTCCAATAATCTATAATATTAGTTCAAACTTCCAAGAAATTTTGAGATGTATCCACTAGCCAGTTGATTATTGTTGACAAACATGTAATGTATATTTAATTATTCTAATTAACCTAAAGATTAACTTCTTACTCTCTAAATTTGATGATATAAGAACNCTAAAGATTAACTTCTTACTCTCTAAATTTGATGATATAAGAACAGAAGCACAAGTTATAACATGACAAGAGGGGTATGAAACGATCTAAGTCTCCCGTTCTATTGTGATGGACAGAAGAACCAGTTTTAGCTTAAAATTTTTTTTGCCCTCCGGGCAATTACGTTTTTAATTCTTTTCCCTCCGTCTTTGATCTTTAGTAAGAAAAGTTTATATAAAAAAAAATTTAAAAAAATCTTTTGTCTATTATGCCACTGGTACTTGTACAACTAATTCCTACTTCTTCTTCCTCTACTTCCAAGGTTACTGATTACTAGTTAAATTTTGGAGCACTCTTCAAACCGCACACATAGCTATAGACCATATAAGCTTACACGCAGATAGAAAAAAAAATTTATTATAATAATAAAAGTTGCGTAAAAACTTTGGCATGGGATTCTCAGGGATATGATTGAAACTTATAATTTAAAACGGATTAAAAGTATACTCTAATTTACTACAGCTCAATCATCACTAGAAACGATTGGTAGTGGTGCAGGTGCTGACAAGCTTGTCACTATGATGGGAAAAGACTAACAATCTTGACCCTGAATTCATCCTGATACCTTAGCATTTTAGGCTCATTGTTGAAATTTCTCATATCATGTTTCAAAATTTTAAACTTATTATCTAGTTACTTGATGATAACTAGAGAGTCTAAATATGTCCGACCTACTCAATTATCCAGATACCATTAATCTGAACATAGTTATATCTTAGCAAGAAGCACACAAATTCGAATTATTTCATTATTCGTTAACCTGATAAAACCTAATGTTATCAAAGCGCGCCAATAAATCATCAATTTTTTTTTATATCCATTTTAAGTGGATTGATAGCCTTCATTTTACGATTTTGTGTTTTTTTTTTTTTTTTTTTTTGTTGCAGATTCATTAAATTAAACAGACAGGTGCAGGTGTAATAGTGAATAAAAAAAAATTAAACAAACAAAATAAATTAAATAAGCAAGTTATTCCTCTAATGTTGCCAAATAATTAACACTCTCATTTCTACACATTGTGTAGATAAGATGTAAAATATTTTTTAATTTTTTATTTTAAAACATTTTCTGGTGTGTATTCTTATCAATAATATTTAAACTTATGCATAGCATGTATTGCTTTGTAAAAAAAAAAGTAGAATCATTATAGATTTCACTTTTAGATGAAATGGTTGAGTTTAAATTATTCCTACTATGTAATATGGAAAACAAAATTCCAGATATAAATTCGGGCTACAATNTAGATGAAATGGTTGAGTTTAAATTATTCCTACTATGTAATATGGAAAACAAAATTCCAGATATAAATTCGGGCTACAATCAATTGCTTCAATTTAAATCAAAAAGTTGTGCAATTGATATTGTTGACAATGAATTTCCAAATAAAAACGATGAAAATTAGATAACATTTTGAGTCATATAGCCTTCGTTTCGNAAATGGTTGAGTTTAAATTATTCCTACTATGTAATATGGAAAACAAAATTCCAGATATAAATTCGGGCTACAATAAATTGGTTCAATTTAAATCAAAAAGTTGTGGAATTGATGTTGTTGACAATGAATTTCCAAATAAAAACGATGAAAATTAGATAACATTTTGAGTCATATAGCCTTCGTTTCGTATGAGGATTTTAATTATCAATTTCTAAATTATGCTCTGTTTATTGATAACCAGTATCATAATTGAATTATTTTTCTGTTAATTGAATGATGCATTTTTTAATATTAGTTTAGAACAAAATGTAAAAAAAAAAGTGATGAAATTGATGAGATTAAATTAAGCTTTTATATGAAATAACATAGATTAGCATCCTCCAACGGTTCTTGATGTAACTCCACTAGTTCTTGATGTAACCAGAGTAACTTCTCTAGTCCATTAGGTGGCAGTGAACATGTCGAATTTTGTTATCGATAGCACAAATGATTGCGACTTTGTTAATTTAGTGTAGTAAAGTTTAAAAATCTTTGCAACGGAAACATTTTTGTTGATGTCTACGAAACTACCAAACGAAGCCTACAATTTAAGTATATTTTAGATGACTCATTTATTAATCCAAGTCATTAATTTACATCGACATCTACCGATTAATAGTTAACTGTAAAAAATAAATAATTCAAAAATAATTTCAACATTTAAAATATTTTAACAACAATATCCTGTTTTAAGTAGTGGAATTACTTTCTAGTTTAGAAATAGTCATAAACTTGAATATACTCATAGAGCATTCAAGTTCTTACTGATATATCGAATTTTTTGATATTTCAGGTCTATTTAGGTCAAAATAACATAAAGGGTATTATAAGAATATCCAGTTGGAAGTATTTAAAAACTTTTAATTTTTTCCGAATTCAGATCTAATGCATATTACCTAGAGATATCCATTTTTACGTATACTCATNAGGGTATTATAAAAATATCCAGTTGGAAGTATTTAAAAAAACTTTTAATTTTTTCCGAATTCAGATCTAATGCATATTACCTAGAGATATCCATTTTTACGTATACTCATACAAGTTTTAAGGATATTCATCGTTTCTATCAATATCTCACCCAAATAAACCTTTGATTCCTTAACATAATGTTCAAAAAATGCTTAGAGATTACTCAAATTTTAATTAACGGAGATGAAAATCCTATTCTTACGGATTTAATTTTTATACAGTCAGACACTAAAGTACAGTGAACGTCTTTGAAACTGCGGAAAGAGATCCTAGAATTTTTATTCTTTATTTATATTTCTTCTTGTTTGAAATTAATGTTCTCTTTAACGCAATATTAATTTTGGTTTATTTAACATTACTAATTACTTTATAAAAATACAGCACTGTACACTAAACACCAAGGAGTGAAGTTTTAGATCGCACTTGGCAGTGGTGGTAGCACAAAAGCGGCAGCAATTTTTCCAGTTGCCAACTCAGCCAATTAAATTCCTGATAATAGGACCATGCTATTAGGAGTGAGATGACACATAGAGCTTAATAATAAGAAGAACTTAGCACGACAATTCTGTAGTTGAAAATTTAGCGTTTTTCTCCCTATTTTTCACGAATTTATTAAATATTTGTTGGGCGGGGGAGTGTCGGCTATCGGCAGTTAGAAAAAATAATTTTATTTTATCAAAATTCAAATTTTCAAACGTAGGAGGTTTCAAAGATATTTACTGTACAACTACTCATCCAAGTCAAGAATATACATATGGTTTGACTCATAAGTATTCTACCAAATAAAAAAAAGCTAAAAGTGACAGTAAAATAAATATAATCAAAACTTCATCCATCCATCTACTTTATTTGTAAAGGAGGAAATTGAAGTGATGGAGATTAAGTCTTGAATTCGTGTGATTAATGTCTATTTAGGGATTTTGGTTTTCCATTTGTAAGAAATGGTTTCTGAGTTATTAGATATTTCCATGGAAACATGAGTAGAGTTATCAAGTGTTTACATAAAGTATTATAATTCCCCTCCATCTTCTCTTTTCTCTCATTTTTAGTTTTCATTTAAAAGACCTATTGACAATTTTGGACATTTGTAGCTATCATTGTTAAGTTTAGTTAGTTCTTACGTTCAGTCTACACTCCCTACTCCTACATATGTTCCAACAGTATATATAGTATGCGTGTGAACATTTAGTCATGTTTTCCAACATCAAAAACCTAATCCTTAACCAAACAGTAGTATTATTCATTTTCCCACACTTTCAAAAAATTTATTTGAAATTGACATTAGAAAATAGAAGGAAATAGTACACAACTTTTAAACATCTGAGGAACAGCAGAACTCTACAAGAATTTTTTTAAACAATCAATTCAATAGATGTTATTTTAAATTTACAGCTACTTTTAATAACTTACAAACCTTTCGTTTTGTTATAAATAAGACATTTTTGTTTAGGTACATACACTTAATTGTAAAGTATACACACACTCATCAATAATAATTGTGGTAGCAGTTGATGACAGAATATAATTTATGAGCCGGTATTAGTTACCTTAAAGTTTTTTTTTTTGGTTAGCATACTGACCACACGGTCTTCACGACGTACTTTAAAATAACCTCATGAAATTATACAATAAGATGTATACCNACACTAATTGTAAAGTATACACACACTCATCAATAATAATTGTGGTAGCAGTTGATGACAGAATATAATTTATGAGCCGGTATTAGTTACCTTAAAGTTTTTTTTTTTGGTTAGCATACTGACCACACGGTCTTCACGACGTACTTTAAAATAACCTCATGAAATTATACAATAAGATGTATACCCCCTGGTACGGTAAAAAAAAAGACCAGTTTTCAAACTTTTCGGGTTTAACATGTCAAAAATCAAAAAGGACAGGAGCAGTTGTTGGAGTATACAAAATATAATATAAATGTTTATAAATGTCTGTTTTCATAATGAAATTAGAAGAATACTAACGATAACTTCTTCTAAGGTGTTGAAATGAGGTGGAGGATGAAGGTCTAAGGACCCTTCACTACAGGAGACCTNAGACCAGTTTTCAAACTTTTCGGGTTTAACATGTCAAAAATCAGAAAGGACAGGAGCAGTTGTTGGAGTATACAAAATATAATATAAATGTTTATAAATGTCTGTTTTCATAATGAAATTAGAAGAATACAAACGATAACTTCTTCTAAGGTGTTGAAATGAGGTGGAGGATGAAGGTCTAAGGACCCTTCACTACAGGAGACCTTCATTTTCTAATTTCAAAGATCATCTTCATCTTCTAAATTTTCTTTTCTTTCAATTCTTATATGTATATATATTTTTATACATATATTCTTATATATAACTTCAGATATTCATAAACCACTCAAAAGGGTTAATTTTTTGTTATTTACCGCGGACAGTGTAGTTAGAGAGGATTATGCACTTTTCCTGTCTGTCTGTCCATCTGTCCGTTTGCATGCTACACATCAGCGCGTAAAAATAAAAACAAAATTTTTTTTTTCTTTTACCTTTTACCTTTTTGCTTCATTTTTTTTTTTTTTTTTTTTTTGAAAATGGGATGACTTGAAGGGGCAAAAGGATTAGTATTTAGCTTAGGATTTGTGATACGGTTTCAATTGAACCGAAATGAGAAAACTTCCTGTTTTTACCATTGGATGTTGTATTATATAACCTGGGAAAGCTAGGTAATCATATTAGCACAATGACATCGCATTTAGTAATAATAATTCCTTATCCCCAGCCATCCAGCTTCAACCTTTATCCTTAAAACTATTTAATGCAGAAAAGCTAGAGAAAATCACACAATGTGTACTGGGAAATGTACAATTCTTTTTGTATTCTCAAGGAGGATCAAAATAAATTCTTTCACGTCATTCAAATTTTTAAATCGGAACAGGGGAAACATGAAGCCGGATTTTTCTAATCGTAATTGTTCAGTAGAGAGATTATTATATACACATTTTTTTTTCTTCAAAAATCCCTACAGTACAGAGATAGAATTAAATAAAAATATTCAGGTCAGGGAATTGGAAAATTTGAGCCTAACAAATCTGCTCTGAATATGAATTTCAGAGTATAAAGTAGAGAAAAAATTTTTGGCTCATAATTTATCTACTGATCAAGATTTATATGAAGAATAGGGAGAGAGTATATGGGTTTAATAATAAAATTATATTCCATGATTTATTTGAAAATTCCTCTCAGAGACAGAAAAGTTCTAATAAAGGCTCATACACTTTCCACGGTGCACTACTCTGAAAGACGTGTCTTTGGTCAAAATTTTTTTTTTAATTTTTCTGTTTTTGATGATGATTTACTACTATCTACTACATCATTGTGATATCCGCATTATTAAGGCATATTATTTTCCATGTCTACATAATTTCTGTGGGACCCTGTACATGTCTATTACTGTATACAGGATTATCAAAACTATTTTACCTCCCTTTTCACCAAATTTCTCAAAAATAGGCAAAATTATAACCAATCAACAAAATTGGAACAACGAATCATCAGTGTAAATCCAGCCAACATAATTTTATTAATGTATTATTGATTCTGACTTCTTAGTTTTGAGAATGAGTGTGGTATGTGTCAACTCTGCACCCACTCAACTTGAACTACATTTGAAAATACACTCGCTCTCAATTTAATTATATAAAGTTCCCCAAACCTAATTTTGGATAAAGTGACCCAAACTTAATGTAGTGTTTCAGTCTCTTATAAATCTCTTAAAGTTCGAAAAACTTGATTTTTAATCATAAATCATCATTAGCCCTTTAATTTTAGTAACTTGGTTAAAAATCTTTTTCCATTTTTCAATGTTCTTTCATAAAAAACATCATTTTTAGTGAAAATCTTACTTCTGTCTGAGTCTACCTCCTGTAAAAATAGTTGAGCATAGTTGGGCATAAAACAGAACTTTCTCCAGTAAAGAGCGTGGATCAAAAATAACTTCTCACTGCTTTATAAATTTGTCTACCACTGTACATACATAATAGTTTAATGGTAAAATCATGAATTTATGATATAAAAAAAAATTATTCACAAACTCATGAACTATTTTACTAAAAAACGTCGATAAAAACTAAATTATTGATACCTAAATAAGACCTGGACAACATGGATTATAACTTAACCTAATTCACCAGTTACCAGTTAGTTCTTATCAAGGAATTTACCCTTGTACATATCCATCAAAAACCAAAAAAATATTTCAATATGATACACACCTTTGGTTTATCCCTGACTCTTGGTATGGATGGGAGCCAATAAAAAGCAAGGGAATGAATGTGTTGTGCATAAGATGGATGTTGAAGTGAGTGGATTAATACCCGGGTAGATTTAGGGAAGGAGACATATATTGGCCAGAGGGAAAACCACACAAAGTGCCTAACTGAATCTTCCTTCCCTTTCAAAGTCATTAATCAATCTAGCTACAAAAGGCGAGACCAAAACCTACTAAAGGTGGAGACTAATTCTCTAATTTCAACTCCATCATTTTTTATCTCAAGTACCTCTGACACTCTGATTTTTTTAATATACAATGGATTTCCTAAAGCTACATTATATTTTATATACACACACTTCCCAATCTCAACCTGAATAGACTCTAAGCTCACTCTCACAATAGATGGGCAAATGAGTGGAAATGAGATTTGAAATTTGAATATATTTTAATAAGACTTTTTTTTTTGTCTATTGTGTGATAGGAGAGTATTGTCTTTCGTGTTCCAGATCAACGAACACTGACAGCCATGTCATGTTCTTACTATGACAAAGACGATTATGACAGGATCCTTCCTCAAGTCATAATATAAGTATATCTTCTACCTCAACACTTTTTATTAACTTAATAGAAGAAGTTATAGTGTTTGTAATAATAAATTTATTAAACCTTCTGCATGCAACGTGGTAAAAAAAAAGTACTAAAGAATATTATTGACTAGTATGTGGGAGAGTGAGACTAAGACGGCTTTTGTCGTTGGTGGTAACCGCTCGTAGCGGTGGAAGTCGTGAGACAGATAGGAGATGTCATCATGCCCAACTCCCCGAGAAAAGGGAGAGAAAAAAAAAAGGTAATAATAAAAGTTGAATGTCATGAAAAATTCATGGAAGGGTGTGTAGTGTAAACACTCCTCTTTTGTGTCAGTCTTGATTAAATGTAGATGAGGAGTCTATCGACAATCCCGCACGCACACAGACTCACTATTTGAGCCAAAAGAACGAAAAGAAAGCAAAAAATATGTGATGCCCTCTCTTTCTAATTGATTTATCCAGTCAACTGAAGAGACAAAAGGCAAGACGTGATGGAATCATCACACGAAATTTTGAAATATATCAAAATGAATCAAATTTTGACAGAATTTGCCCAACTCTGTTGAAATTTGAGCTCTGTAGGGTGTTCCAACAAAAAGATAAAACTAGAAAAAATCACAATCTATCAAATTTAGTTGAGCTTCAATAGTAGTAACTCAATACGCATGAAAAATTAATGCTACATTTAGGTCATGTAACTTCTTGTGCAATATTTGATGAAATTTTTGCGTAGATTGAACGAGTGTGTCTGTTATTCGGGTTAGTTTTTTGTTAAAAAATTTTATGATCCTTGAGAAAAATATGGAATCGGTTGCAATTTTGATTATCTTGCGCAAGACACTTCCATCTGAAAATGATTGCATTTTGAATTATCATGTTAATTACCATCATGTATGTTGTTGAGTATGTACTAATACCAAATCGGGTGGATTATTGAAAACTACTAAAATTTTAAAAATAAAATACGGTTCCACTAAAACTGTACTCACTCACTCACATTCACCCGAAAATTTTATCAAATTTAACAAGAATTTGCGCAAGATGTTGCATGATGTAATCATAACATAACGAGAAGAAATTTAACCCACGATAGCATGGCGTGTGTTCGCTTATGACCTTTTAGTTTTAAAGTTGTTCACGTGCTATTGAGAGTGAATGGGGTTAGTTGAGATAGTTGTAAAGATAAATGAGGTTGAAATTTTTTTGTTAAGAGTTAAACAGCCTTAAGTTTACATCCATTTTCGTATGACAAATACACTCTCGTAATTTCGATAAAAGGTAAAAAAAAAATTAATTAATTAATTTTTTGTTGGAACACCCTGTACAATGTGAATGTGGATTTCAAGGCGTTAGCATAGGGTGTTAGCATGAATTTCGTCGTTTCTTATTTCTCTACTTATTAGTCATAGAAACGTATATCCAAGTTCACGTAACTTATGGTTAGTATTACATTTTCTATCATTTGCATATTTCCACTTTAACCCATGTTTATGGAAATCAAGGCTCGACATATGTACAAGTTTAGTAATATGCGTGTGTTAATAGCGTGAAGACTCGTCTCTAAAATGTTAATAATTATTCCTTCGTGATAAACAGAGGGCGGATACTTACTTATCTACTTCTTTTTGGGTATTGCACCTACACCTCTGTAATTTTGTATCTTTCCNACTTACTTATCTACTTCTTTTTGGGTATTGCACCTACACCTCTGTAATTTTGTATCTTTCCGATTCATGTAATTGGAGTATGAATGGAATGCCCTTATAAAAAAGTATTTTAAGTATTTTTCGTTTTTAGGCATTAGGAAGTACTTTCGAAAGTAATTTTGAATATTAAGGAATTAAAAAGTACTTTGTCAAGTAATTTGATGTATTAATAGTTTTTCGATGATAATTTTCCTCATATTCGCTCCAAATTTGCCGATGAGTCAAAATAATAAACTGCAGAACGTAAAAGTTCACAGTTTTGTTCAAAGAAGTATATTTAAAATTAAATTATGCGTCCATTAAATTTTTGGTAAGGTGAATTCCGAGGGACCGAAAAAAATTGGACTAAATTGTGCAGTCGGAACCCAAAGATTTAAGCCGAACCTTCAGTTGCAACAAACGCTTTTTCGTAGTCCAAGTTATAATAAAGACATGCTTTTACGTCGGTTAACACGAGCGTCAAATAATGGTATACTTTCTGGAGAAACCAACTTTTTTTTCAAAAAAATTTAATGAAAATATTTTTTAAACTATATAAAAATCATCTGACTTATGTATTGGAGCCGCGATAAAGTGTTTAAATTAATCATTCCTTAACCAATAAATCAAACAATTCGATTTGTATGCTCCAAATTAGCATACAACCGGGTTTTTAGGCTTCAATTAAGTGAATTAATCAAAAAAATTGTAAATATTTACCAAAAATAACAAAGTATTGTTAATTAAATTATACTTTTTTATCAGTATTTCTTCGCCTTTTGGCAAGTATTTAAGTAAGTAAAACGCTGTTTTTTTAGAAAGTATATATCCGCCCTCTGATGATAAACTACTTTATTCAATGCTAATCAACACATTTTCTCTACTGAAACTCCTCGAGCATCTGTACCTTCCACAATTGAACTTGACGCTTTTAATAATAATAATAATAATAATAATAATAATAAATAGTTAATAATAAGGAAGGGAAATTTTGGAATATTCTTATTCTTATTTTGTGCTAATTAATTTATGCTAAATTTATGTAAAATATGATCATTTTGGTTTATGCCAGAGCTTCTGAAATTGAATATTTTCAAAAAAAACGGTTTCTTTCGNCTGTTTTTTTAGAAAGTATATATCCGCCCTCTGATGATAAACTACTTTATTCAATGCTAATCAACACATTTTCTCTACTGAAACTCCTCGAGCATCTGTACCTTCCACAATTGAACTTGACGCTTTTAATAATAATAATAATAATAATAATAATAATAATAATAAATAGTTAATAATAAGGAAGGGAAATTTTGGAATATTCTTATTCTTATTTTGTGCTAATTAATTTATGCTGAATTTATGTAAAATATGATCATTTTGGTTTATGCCAGAGCTTCTGAAATTGAATATTTTCAAAAAAACCGGTTTCTTTCGGACCAATATTTTTATTATTTTTTTTTTTCAATTCAATAATAATGTACAGCGTTATTATAATATCCTGCCTTTGTTTAGGAAAATGAAATATTAGAATTTATTTCATTTTGATTAGTAATGTATGTAATTAGAATTAGGTAAAAATAAATTATAGAATTGAACAGTAAAATCTTCAAATAAATCAACCGACTTAGCTCCAACATGAACTTTCTCAGTTGTTGGATTGCCCTTGTTCATTTTTCCGTTGGTAGAATTATAAAAGGGACTAAGTAGTAGTTAAAAAGTTCTTCTTTTGATGATCTTAATTAATGATGCTTTCTAAAGTGAAAGTTAAGAGAAAAGAAAAGTTTTTCATTTGTTTAGTAATGCCCGGGTGATGTAAAATAGAAGGCGTAGGATCAAGGGACCGAGAAATAACTCTATGATGATGAGCTTAGCTCAAACTCACGGGTGTTTGTCATTTTCTCTTATAGGGAAAAAAGGATTTTTCGCATGAACACTTTTCCATTAATAAAATAGACTTAAAGGATGAAAATCAAAAGACTTATATCAAAATCCGTCGTCTGTTTACATAGAAAGGAAGGGAGGGGGTGGGGAAAAGAGGGATGGGGGGTGGGAAGTGATGATGAAGGAGAAAGTGCTGAAACTACGACTATATTCTCATCATCATCATTTTCATCTACTTTCTCTTCAAATCTCAATCCAATTATAAAAATTTTTACTCGGAGAAAGAAAGCTTTTTGATAATAATTTGTTAGTAGTAGTTAGTAGTAGTAGTAGTGTTTAAGTGGAAAAATTACAAAAAAAAAATAATAATTTTTTGGAAAATTTTTGAAATTTTTTCTTTTTTATTTTTATTTTTAGTTTTATTTTTTGAGTTCATAGTGTCGTGTGGTGGGGTTGAACACGGTGTCAAAAATGAAGATCCATGTTGGAATTTTGGGAAGTTGAAGAAGACCCGTGTTTCCACGGCCTTCTTCATGTAATGTCTCATAAATCAGAGTTTTACTGTGCTAATGGCAAATTCAAAAAAAAAAATTTTTTTTTTCTTTTTTTTTTCACTCATCTTACGTAATATAACTTTCTCTAAAGAAAGTACTCCTCTACCTTTCCCTTGGTCCTAGTCTACTTAATTAAAATTTTGATCATGCGCACTCTACTCTATTCATATCCATTCGTTAGGTTTATACAGTGCGTTCGAATAAGAAAGCGAATATCCCGCGCAATGAAATCACAAAAAATTCAAAATTTATAGTCAGTCAGACATTTGCGCAGCTGCTGACGGTTCATCTTTCTGAAAATCTTTGCTTTGATAGTTTACTTTATTTGAAAGTGACCAAAGCACAAAACAAATCGTCGAAAACATGTCCAGTCAGGTAAAATTTCGTACCTCTCGTATTTCAGATTCAAATTTGAAATATTTCATCCCATGGTTGACAAAAAATAAATTTGATCGATTTAATGACTCATAAAAGCAAAGTCAACACAACCAAAGCGGAATCTGAAACCGTGAACGAATCACAATAATAAAGTGGATAAATTGGGAATGTTTTAAAAAAGTGCCCAACAATTTATGGTGACAGTGAGTAAATTTATTACGGAATGGTACGCGAACTTTAAATTAATCTTTGTTTTCATTATAAATTTTCTCCATTGTTTTTGTTCGATTTGTTTGTGTTTGATTCCTTCGTGTGATTTCACTCACTCTTAGCTTTGTTGTTCCTTGTTTTTGAATACTTTTGGGTGACCTTTTGAAAATAGTAAGTGTTGGCATTACGAGTTTTAAATTTTTATTTGCGAATTGATTTCGCAATTCGCAAATTAAAATTTGAACGAAAGAATTTAATTAATCTCACTTCTAATTGAAATTTATTGAACTCTTTCGATCAAATTTAATATTTTATGGTAAAAGAAGCAGGAAGGTGTGATCATTACGTTTGGAACTAAGATACCCAAAACCTCAATGATCCAAAAACAAACATGAAAAAATTTCTCCAGGTCTGGTTTAGTCTCTTTTTCATTTAGCAATTTCACAGTTATTTGTGAATAAAATAGAGGTGCACGAGTCTAACATATCTAAATTTATAATATTTTTGTGAAACTATTTCGCGGGAAGTTCGCTTTCTTATTCGAACGCACTGTATATAGTAAGTTTGAAAGAAGATAATATGAAGAGGAAATAAGAGAAAAGTACTAAGTTAAAGTGGAGAAAAGTTTTAAGTACAAAAATGCTCATGCTCGGATNCTCTTTATCATTTAGCAATTTCACAGTTATTTGTGAATAAAATAGAGGTGCACGAGTCTAACATATCTAAATTTATAATATTTTTGTGAAACTATTTCGCGGGAAGTTCGCTTTCTTATTCGAACGCACTGTATATAGTAAGTTTGAAAGAAGATAATATGAAGAGGAAATAAGAGAAAAGTACTAAGTTAAAGTGGAGAAAAGTTTTAAGTACAAAAATGCTCATGCTCGGATCGATGAGGTTGAAAAAATGGTGAAGAGAGTCTTGAAAAAGACAATAGTTTTTATTATATTTGTATAAAAAAAATAACACTNGACAATAGTTTTTATTATATTTGTATAAAAAAAAAAAAACAAAAAAAAAAACACATTATAAAATCATTTACTTTTTCCAAATTAAAGACAAACTTCATCTATAACTATAGTTATCAAACTTTAGATTTAATACCAAAAAATTATAAATTTGAGTCAAATAACTTTGAGTTACTTTATAAATGTATACTTTTTAGTTTTTATTATTAAACTTTCTCCCTCACTTTCTCCACTTTTGTAAATTATTCTTTGATATATTGTACATCAAAAATTAAGTCTCATGCTCATGAATCTATAAATTGAAATTTTACTTATATAAAATCTTTTCTAAAAAAAAATTCACATGTTGCCATATTTTATATTTCCCGCCGGGTGTTTAAATTTTTAATCTTTATAATAATGTTAGAGCTATTAGTATACAAAAAAAAAACTAAACTGGCGTTAAGTTACTATAAAATATTGTTGTATCCTAAGTATATATTATTTTTTTTTGAGTATACATCTGCTACGAGTTCATTATTCAGAAAGTTACAATAGAAAAGCACTGGACCAGTCACTGCCCTATAAATCTATGTGGGAAAAAGCCTATCGTTTACAACAAAAAATTTTATTTAAAAAAAAAAAAATTTTTTTTTTCTTTTATACTCAATGTCATATACATATGTATATGACACTTTTTATTGAATGAATTAATGACCAAAACGGATCCAATAACCAACGGTTGGTTCAAAAAAAAAGATTTTTTTTGAAGAAGAATAGAAAAAAGTATCGTTCAATCACTGCAGGAGGCAGTGCACAATGGAATAAAGAATTTATGATTCATAAGATTATACTAGTCAAAACGGATATATTATTTTTAACCTAAACAATCTCTTTTGCACGTGTAAATAAATGGTCTGGTTCCTCTTTTTTTTTTTGGTAAACTATGAATAAAATATTGCAAAATGTCAACAAATGGGCTTTAAACGATATCTATTGGTTGTTTTTGTATACACTATAGAATTTCTAGAGTGTTGGTGTCAATGAAGGTCATAAATAAGCCTATAAGGACTGGAAATGAAGGATGAGAAGGGATACTTAAGTGCCAAAACCACAAAAATTGAATATTTACCTACCTACAGATATATTGTTACATTTGATATGAGTAACAATTCATGTCAGAAAACAAATCCTAACAAAATGATTCCGTAAATCTTATTTTTTTATTTATTTATTAGACAGTGGAGATGGAGAATATTACGTGTAATTAAAACATAATAATAAACAATAATAATAATAATCNATATATTGTTACATTTGATATGAGTAACAATTCATGTCAGAAAACAAATCCTAACAAAATGATTCCGTAAATCTTGTTTTTTATTTATTTATTAGACAGTGGAGATGGAGAATATTACGTGTAATTAAAACATAATAATAAACAATAATAATAATAATAATAAGTTTAAGATTTTTTAAGGTTTAATAATCTAACAACTAAAAGATACTTGTATTTCGCCGAATATAACTCTTTCGAATACAGTGTGTTCTGAATACAGAGTATTCGAATAAGAAAGCGAAAATTCTGCACTAGCATTTTTAAAATTCCCACAAATTAGAGTCTTGCGACACTTTTTAACTTAAGAAAAGTTAACAAAACTTTCGTAGAAACGATTTTTAGGAACTTGAGCAGTTCATAATGTGTATAAAATTTTGACATATTAGTCAAAAAATTTTTTTTCGAAAAATTATTTTTCAAAATTTTTCGCTTTCTTATTTGAACACACTGTAGTATATTTACTATTTAGTTAAATACTTATTAGAACTATAACAAATTATATTAAAATTTAGAGGATACTAAACTCCATTTTTCTATCGTGAACTAATTTTTTAATCAATGTAATACTACTAATAATACTGCCAAATCAATGGCTTTAAAAAGAAAAAAATTTTTTTGCTTCAACATGGGTGGGATTCAAAAGTTTGGCTAACTCTGTACCGTCAGAGTCCGGAAACTGAAAAAGTTACGTGAGAAAAGTAATTTTGATAGTTTATTTCTTCATAATGTGAGTACCCCATGGGGCGTAATGTATGCTTTTAAAAAGGTGTAGTTATTAATAATAATAAAAAGAGTCCTTTGCCTAATAAAATTCTTTGTCCACATAAGAAGAATCTGAAGAAGCAGGGTGTCTCCAAAGTTAAAAAACAAAAATGTCTCAATGACCCATGACATGTCGAGGAGTGTGGTCACTTCTACTTTTTTTTTTCTCCAGGATAAAGTTCGAACAAGAGCATAAATTTAATAAACTCACTCTAACCACCACTACCTACTGTTGTCTTCCACGCAAGCTCAATTCCATTTTCAAATCTGATTTGTTGCTTGACATTTAATCTAACTTGTAAAACCAGTCTTCATCTCAGTAGTTGGTCAAAGTTACCTTTCTGATTATTACTCACACTGGATGTCAGTTATTCATTTCCATATAAAGGTTTAATATAATCCTTGCTTCTAAAGTAATTTAAAAAATCAGCAGAATATCAAACGGAAGCCTTCTAGCTCAATAAAAAAAAAATTCATGACAAATGAATGACTACAAGAAATTTCTTGTTTTTAGTATTCATTCTAATGTGTCATGGATTGCCGCGCAGTTATCTATTTCCTCTTAATTCTTCCATTTACATTTTATATTTCCCTGCTAAATTACAAACTTTTATTTCAAATACAACCTATCTAAACTCTTATACTATTATTATCATTATTCCAAGGAAACCAAAAAAAAAAAAAAAGTCTTGTTAAATTGTTGAAAACGATTAAAAGACTGTTACGTGGTAGATAAGTAAGTCTTATCGTAGATCTCTATAGTATAAGTGGTTAGTTACCAAGTGGGATACATTTAGTCTCATTGGAACCCTTATATTCAGTAGTTGTCATTGGATAATTCCCAACTCAATCGGATTAAGACGAAAGTGAGGCAAAAAGAGGGGACCTGAAGGGAATTAAGACTTAAGTAGTCTTGGAGCCTTTGACTTGTTGTTTATAAACTAAAATTTTATTCCTATCATTTTCTAAATATCCGGACATTCCCTTGTGTTCTTCTGTATTCAACTTAATGATTAAAATCCCAGACTATTATCAAAAGAGTTTTATATTTTAATCCATAGGGAAATATTTTTTGCCACCCTGCAGAGTTCAGATAGTACGGATTGGTTTATTGAAAAGGAATGGGAAAAAGGTGGTAAAAGATAGGGCTGGGAATTGATAGGATAGTTTTAGTTTTAATTCAGTTCATATAATATTCACCCCAAGAGGGGATAAAATTCGAAAAATATACAGACACTTCAGATCAAAAACACTGAAATGCTTTTGCTTGGGTAAAAGAGAGAGAGAGAGAAAAAAAAAAGATATTGTATAAGAGGGAAAGATCTGTCATTCACACCTGCCACACCCCAAAATCTACTTAAAAAGTTATCCGACTGAGGTATAACTACAGTTACTATATAAGTACTATAAGCATAGCTTTGTTGGAAGAGATTTAATACAAGTTATGAAATATACCATTTTGATTAAGAGTATAAACTTAGCTTAATAGACTTTTTTTTTAAGATTTGTGGTGATAAACTCCCTTGTATTTTTTTTGTTAATACAAAAAGTTTCGTTTGAAATTTTGTTGTATCTAGAAATTAGAAAGAGGGAGGAAATTGAAAGTTGTGTCACTTTGGTAAGGGTCTTCTTATAGTTGATTTTGATTTTAATGAATATACATGAGAGAAAAGATGAAGGGTGTTAGTGAGTGAGAGAGACTTATTAAAGTTTACCCTTGGAAAGAACCATTGGACTGAGACTATGAGACTATGAGACTTAAGCTCACTGTCGAATTTATGTGTGTCCATTGAAGTGGATAGTTTTTTGAAAAGCCTCCGTCAGCCCACCCGAGTGTCAATGTCATGTCAACAGATCTCACTTGAGAATAGAGTCAGTCTGTCGATATGCCGTTGTGTGCAGGGTGCATAACATATAACATTGTGGACTTGAAGGGAAAAAAATCAAAAAAAAAAAAAAATCTTTTTATGAAAAATAGGAAACATTTGTTTTGTTACTGAGGAGACGTTGTTTGAGTCTCTAGCCCCTTTGGTAGTGACAGATTTGAACAACATTGAAGGCAGAATGAGGACTAAAAGTCAAGGGATTCAAATCGTCAACAAGTTTTTACAAAAGTAGTAATAATCTATATACACACTCTGTATAATATCTAGAGCTGGAGCTGACAGAAAAAGATGGGAAAAAAAAAAGAGAAGCTTTTCAAAATTTTGGTTCAGCTTCATTTACAAATGAAAACATGTTGTAAATTGAAACTTTTTCAACCCTGTATTTTTTTAAGAGATTTAAAATTTAATTTAGGAGTGTGAAGATAAGTGATATTTAGATAATATTAATTATTATTATTTAAAAATCTATATATAAACTAAAATTTTGAGTAAAAAAAATATATAATATTAAATTTTAGTAATATAATAGTTAGTTATAGGTTATTAAAATTAAAAAAGGTAAAAAAGGTCAGCGTCAAGTATAGACAGACCTTAAGAAAAGAAAATTGAGCAATTGGAATAAACTAATTTAGAATTAAGTGGATAATAGATATGTTTGAAAAACAATGAAAAAATAATAAATAATAAAAAACAATACAAACCTAATACTACGGTGAATAAAAAAAAAGTTTTTTTTTTTTTTTTTTGGAAACATTTTAGGATAATAATATAGAATTTTTTTTCTTAATATCCCAAGTTGGAGTTTTAATAAATCCAAATTACTGTAATTTGACAATGAGTCTTTTTGCTACTTGTCTTTTTTCCTGTAATAATAGCACATTAGTTATATAAAAAAGAAGAAGTTAATATAGTCAAAATAGTTGATTAGCATGCATGACGAGTTTCTAGCGACTCATAGTGAAAACATGACACAAATTACGTAAGAAATTTCAACATAGCACCTATAAGTAATTCATTATCAAAAAAAAAAATTTTTTTTTTCTTATGTTTCGTTTGGTTTCATAAAGTTTACTTAAGGATGTCTAAATTTTGAGTGATTATAATTTATAACAGAAAAAAAAAAATATATAATGAAATGTGTTAAGTGCTAATATTATGTAAATTTCATACTCTATTCAATGAAATCAAGTTCAATTAATCCTGCTAATGTCCTTATTCGTCATTTCACTTCTCAAATAAAAAAAAATATATATATATATTATATTTTTTTTACAACTCTATTGTGTAGTTTGTCTTGTATCTCGCCCATATACAAGGAAATGGACAGTCTATCCTTGTATTCACTCTCTTCAAATGTAGTAATTAAGAAGACAATGTAATTATTAAGGGAAGACAAGAGAAGATTGTGTGACGTGAATGTCTCAAGAATACAAAATTATTAAATAAGTCTTCATACACACTTGAGTAGACAGGCAGATGTCATATGGTAACGTCAAATCCATTGTTCATTGTCATGTTTGAATCTTTTCTTTTTCAGTTTCTTTTTCATGTCTTTGAGTTGCGGACGTTTTTTGGCGTTAGGAACCGGTTTTCTCACCCGTTTTTTTTATTTATAAAAAGAGGAATATTCGGAATTCAATCTCTATTTTTTTTTTTATTTATATATTCTTTCACGTGACCTACCACGGAAGAGATTTTGACAACTTGATTATTACATCAGCATCCGTCAAGTTGAGCATAATCAAGAAATCAAAAAGAGATGAGGTACTCGTGTAGGCAAGGAGCATAGATACCAATTAACTACACACTACTCATCATTCAAGTTCAACAAAATTCTTTAGCCGCTCAATTTTTCATGCTCAATTTTTCGGTTAAGTAAAAATGAATTTGAAAAAAAAAATATATTTTTTTTTTCAATCATAATATTATATTATATATAATATATATTATATAGTGGTATAATGATAAATATAGTTATTATTGGAATAAACGTTATATATTATAAGTAGTTGTTAGAGTGAAAGTACTAAGGATAGGGAAAAACAGACGGACATACCGAAAATCATATTAACCCATTTTAACTCCGCGCTTTTTTTTTTTAATAATCTTATTATGTACAATAGGTTAGTAAACTATAGACGCAATTATGTATACAACATATATAATCTACAGTATACATATATGTGTACAGTATACACATGGTGTATAAAGTATTCACATGAAAATGACTATGATTGAAATATTCACCTATTAGATACTATATGTGTACTGTAAAGTAGTATCTGAATATTGAAATGACAAGTATAATGAATTTTTTTTATACAAACCTAGTATTAACTTTTATTGATTTTTAGAATTTTTTTTTTTTTTTTTTTTTTTTGCAATTAAACATTGTCGATGTTCCTGTACCTGAAACACAGATGTTACTGTAGTAATTAGACCCATAATTTTATATTTAGTTAATAACCCTTTTCTCAGTCAGGAACTTTCTCCGAAATGTTCCTGACTCAAAGGGTTAATTTTTTTTTTTAATAATTTGAGATTGCTCAACGGAAAAGTATTATTAAAACCAGGATCAAAAGAAAAGGTAAAAGGTGTGTGTGTTTTAGAGTATTGCGTGTCAGTAAAGATTATTTCATTTACCTGTCTATTTGCTTTTAATAGTAATTTTTTTGATCAGTGTTGAAAAACTGAGCTTTTGAAACGTTTATAAAAACAACTGATCATATTTTTCATAAAATTTTTTTAGCAATTGTATAATACGTTTTATTATGCATTATCAAATAATCCCACATAATTTTTTTTTAATAATTTAAGAGTAGTACTGTACTTTAAAAAAATTTTTGCAGTTTATACAGGGTTAAGTCACATTTTAAAATTATCCGTTTTTCTCAAAAATAAAATTAATAAAACACAAGCAACAAAGGTTATAAAAAGGACACAAAATTTGAACAAAATGCATTAAAAATAAATATTTTTTGTCTATTTGTTGTTTTTTTTTCGTTTTTTTTTCTTTCCGTTTCCTTGAGTCTTTGAATCTGTTCAATGTTATCCATTTAGTTGAAAACTTTTTGAAGGGCCCATCGAGAAACCTCGAAATGCGTGTTTCATTTTGGCAAAAAAACATATCAGTATCTCAGGTCTATTGAATCCAGGTAAAAACGGATGTGCCACGTGACAGTTGTGATCAGATAAAAGTATTAAAGTTTTTTTTTTTTCAAAAAGTTCAAACAGACGGAACATCATGTAATATGTTATGTATGTAACTTTATATACACATGTTGGAATATTTTTTTTCCAAGAAGACGAAAAAAAAGCCCAAAGGAAATGTTCATTTTTTTTTGAAGAAATAAGACTCGCGTGTGCTTCAGAGTTAGCGTAACAATTATGGCAGAAGATTTTCGTTTTTTTATACTATGTAATAATAAATATCCACAGGCTTAAACTACAACACTACTAGCTAGTAACTAAAATATATACAATTTCTATCTATAAGAGTGAAGAAAAGCTTCATCTCACGAATATAATATATATATAACAGAACCGTAATTTACACTCAGATTATACTGTCAATCAACGAGGTCCTCCCCTTAAACCCTTTCACATCAATTATGAATTTAAGATTATTTTATTTTTTCTCTTTTTTCTTCTTCCAAAAGTCCCGATTTAAAAAACGGAACCAAACCTAACCACAAATTCTATGAGTCCATCCCCAAACTTTGAAAACCGCTCCAATTAAAATACACGCAAACAAGGCTTCTGGCGCGAGAATTAAAATGTTTCTTTATAATTATCCATCATTATTCTCTTGTTCTCACGATGTTTTGTCTTCAGTTTAATCCAACATGAGGGTTAAAAAAAAATATTTAGACTCAAAAAACTTTAGTTTTCAAGTAA
Organism: Holacanthella duospinosa; assembly: GCA_002738285.1. Lineage (NCBI taxonomy): Eukaryota > Metazoa > Arthropoda > Collembola > Poduromorpha > Neanuridae > Holacanthella > Holacanthella duospinosa. Next base: position 324,067 of record NIPM01000121.1, on the reverse strand, counting down.
AACATGATAGGTTATTTACTTCACTCCTGCTGGACAACTTCATGTAATCTAATCCAATCATTATTATATCATGATTATTATTAAGGTATGTATTAAATTCATTTTTTTTAATGAAAATACACCTCAACTCGTCATCCTTCAGGCGGTTCCTTTTTTCTCCAAAAAAGAAAATTTTCAAATCATCGACTTTACAAACTTATCCACTGTATGAGCACGGAAGGGACGGGAAGTATTAAAAAATGGTTTAGAACAGGTTAATTACTAATCTCAATTCTTAACAGCAGTTGAAGTGTAAATTTTGTTGGCGGAGATTAGTATTTCCTTTCTGACTACAGGGAGTAAAAGAGTTAATAAATATAAAGAAAAAAAAAATTTTTTTTTTGATACAGAAACGGAAGTCAAAAATGAAGGTTTAGTCTTAGTGGTTGTCGACTTTGTAATTTGAATCAACTTTCTCCAATGGTGAAATTAGCGCACCACCAAATAATACAAGCTGTACATGGAATATGCGCTACACTCAATATGGACTCTATGAATTATACGATATATTTTTGGTTTCTTAGATCTATTTAATGTTTATTATCACATTTTTTTAGGTTCATTTTACGTTTCGATTATCTGAATAAGTCTCATTTAAGGTTGTTACCTGAAATCTTATCTTAATTAGTCAAATTTTCTGATTTTTTGGGTTTGCANACAAGCTGTACATGGAATATGCGCTACACTCAATATGGACTCTATGAATTATACGATATATTTTTGGTTTCTTAGGTCTATTTAATGTTTATTATTACATTTTTTTAGGTTCATTTTACGTTTCGATTATCTGAATAAGTCTCATTTAAGGTTGTTACCTCAAATCTTATCTTAATTAGTCAAATTTTCTGATTTTTTGGGTTGCGCTTTATTAGCTGTACAGTCCATATTAGTTTGGCGCATGTTGAATATGGAACTGAAAGTAAAACTCAAATTTCAGNCTTTATTAGCTGTACAGTCCATATTAGTTTGGCGCATGTTGAATATGGAACTGAAAGTAAAACTCAAATTTCAGAGGTGGGAAAAATGTCATTTTTTTTATGTAAATAAAAAAGCTATCAAAATTTTTTATATAAGTAGTTTATAGTAGAATATGATGGATTAGTTTTCATTATTAAAAAGTGTTTCCTTTTTTTCTTTTCTTATTAGTTGATTACTTACACTTTTCTCGTTGTTGTAACACTTTCTTTGGTGGAGAAAATTAAAATTTTTTTTTTCAAAGCACACGAGTTTGGAAGTAACCTTGTACTACTATTAAGAACAGGTTACATGACTCGTGTAATTCATTTTTTTAAATTCAAGGAGCAAGACTCTACTATATTGTAGTGAGTTAAATAAAGTGGTAGGGTTGTACTTAAAAAAAAACATTTACGAAATGAGGTGTTGAATATGGATGAAAATGTATAACTACGAAATTCAAGAGACATGCAAGTTTCTCATTCTAAAAACGCACTAAATCTATCTTACTTTTTCTTATATAGTAAATACCATTGATAGTTTATAATATTAAACTTTATATATTTCTACTGCCAAAAATTTTAGTATAAAATTCTTGTAAATAAATAATACACTTAAGGTATCAAATTACTTTGAATTTGGATGACAATTGTCAACCTTGGTATTTAAACAAAAAATATTACAGATTGGAATGTATTGCGAAAGTATACTAAGCTCTTGTACCATCAAGTTATTATCTAATCAGTTGGAAGACACTGTACTGTTGTGAGTATTTGATTTTCCCATAAGCTTTGTTTCAAATCTACACTATGTAGAGTAAGTATAGCCGAAAGTAGTATATTTTTTGTATTTATATAATTTTTGTTTTCTTTCAAGTAACTTAAAACTATACAAATGTTAAGAGTTAAGTAACTTGATGTAAATAAGTGTTTCGTTACCATACAGATTAGATTTGTAAGTAGACTCTGGAGGTTTCCATTGTTACAAAGCATCTGTCGAATACAGAAGGAAATTATCATTTCCCTGACTATAGAAGTTACCATAAAAAGACATCTCCAAGACCACTGTTTTCTACAACTTTTTTTTTTTCAACCTAATAGTTATTATACTTTTCATTGTAATGAATAGGCGTCATGCTGATTATTTGTATGCAAATGACTGTCGGCAGGTTCTCTCCAACGGTTATAATACGATACCTATGAACCGACGTTCTACAGTTACAATTACATGTCGACAAAATTTTAACGATAAAATCACCAAAAAAAAAAAANCTATGAACCGACGTTCTACAGTTACAATTACATGTCGACAAAATTTTAACGATAAAATCACCAAAAAAAAAAAAAATAATAATAAAATTATTATTAATTTCATAATATTTATCATATATCTGTTTACAAAATATAATNCAAAAAAAAAAAATAATAATAAAATTATTATTAATTTCATAATATTTATCATATATCTGTTTACAAAATATAATTTTATATAAAATTATTGGAAAGTAATTAAAAATTTTTGTCGTGCTGTATTATATGTTACAAGGATGTAATTTTTATTATTATTTTAGTATTAAAAAATCGAATCTGTGAGTTTATAATAATTATAAAGAGTTTTTAGTGATGGTGATATGTATTAGACATTTGTGCGGCGGGAGATTATAAGATTGTATGATTCAATTATATCAATCGAGTATAAATATCAACAAATATTGAAAATAATTATTAAAAAGTTGTATATATAAAACTATGAAAATTTTTGTTTAATAAGACTTGATGACCTAATTCTTCCTCTTCTGACCGATAAGTAAATTCTATAGCCTTTTGGTCATTAAAACTCAGAGCACACACGCCATGTATTGAATTAGAGAGGTCCATGTCCACAACTTATTATATAATAATTTAAAAAAAAAAAACCGCTTCATCTAGCTATATAGCTTCATTCTATATATAGCTTCAGCTAGAATATAGCTAGAAAAGGTAGTTCAAAGCTTCCAGAAAAGGATATGATAATAATATAGAAGTGGGTTAGTGATTATCATTATCATGCAAAAGTTTCTAGATTTCTACACAGGAAACTTGGATATTAATCCCATGCAACAATGAAAAAAAAAAAAAAAAAATTTTTTTTATTATCAAACATAAGGATCTGGAAGCTAAAGAGTGGAGATAGAAGTCACTTTGACTTCTACATATGTTCCCTTCGTGTAACTGGAGACAAGGGCTATTGTTGCTTTTTTTTTTGTTTTTTTTTTTTGTTTTAGATTGACATGGACTCACGTAGGACAAAAGTATCATTAATTGTTCTCTCCTCAGCATTAAAATCACCCTATTACTTCTCATAAATTAAAAACAATGTCTTTTTGAACTTTATTACAACCGTGTACTTTACAGGACAGTTTTCTTAAAACTTAAAAAAAAAAAAAAAAAAAAAAAAAATTTTTTTTTTTTTTTNTTTTAAAAAAAAAAAAAAAAAAAAAAAAAAAAAAAAAATCTATTGTTTATTTTTCCGTTTACATTTCATTGTTTACTTTTTATCTCAAGATTCTATCAACTTGCTCATAATTTGCATAGCAGGGATTTTTTGGTTATTTCTTGTAAAAGAAACAATGGAATGAATTGATTAGATCAGGACAATGGCTTTTTTCGGTATATTTTTCTTTGAAATTTTTGTAAACCCTGGAAGCTATGTGGAAATTATTATTGTTGGTTCCTTCTGCACGAGAGAACTCACATCCTCTTAAAAATCTACTGAAATTGAGTAATTTCCACATAAATTATTTGCCCCAAAGCCACTTGAATAATGTTTCGGAAGATGAGAAAGTCTATTATAAATTCTAAATGATATTTTTATAAAGAGGGATTTAATGCATAATTAAAATTAACAATGATAATACATAGTTCCTCTCCTTCTACACGCGATCCCTACGGCTCAAGGATAAAACGGATGAATTTGAATGAATGTTTTAACAATTAACATTGTTGTGAAGGAAATAGTCACTACCTGTAACCATGCAATGAGTAGCATATTATATTGGTAAAAAANAATTAACATTGTTGTGAAGGAAATAGTCACTACCTGTAACCATGCAATGAGTAGCATATTATATTGGTAAAAAAATTTATTTTTTTTATTTATTTTTTTAATATATATGCGCATCCTCTCAACCACGGCGGCAGTCAAATTGAATAAAATATGCATTAACGTTCTGTAAATATTATGCGCAAANCGCATCCTCTCAACCACGGCGGCAGTCAAATTGAATAAAATATGCATTAACGTTCTGTAAATATTATGCGCAAACCTCATCTTTGTGATTAAGAGAAGCTAAATGTTAAAATTTACATGTGAAAACGACATCACTCATACTTTGTTATGTTTACTATTCATCAACTACTTTAGTAGTAGGAGGGTATTGAAATTATTNAACGACATCACTCATACTTTGTTATGTTTACTATTCATCAACTACTTTAGTAGTAGGAGGGTATTGAAATTATTGTGTCTGTATGTCTGTCTGCTTATATTACCAAAAAATTTTTTGGTTTGATTCTTATGTATAAATACTCAAATATTTTTAGTTACACTACTACAATTGATTGGATTTATTAACTAATTGATTTCTATCAATCACCATTTTGGATGGCTTTTATGATTAGAGATACAAGTATTTTGGTTCGATTTAAACAATGGTTTCAAAGAACAACTTCTCCGGTGGTGGTTTCTATGATTATACAGAAAAATGTAAGTTTGGTTTGATTTATACAATGGTTTCTATACAAACAACACTAAAGACAATACACCAGGATTAAGCTACAGTTCAACAATAGTAATTATCTGAGTTATCTACGATTTTACCACCTTAGGTACTTAAGGGCTATTTAAGGGTTAACTATAGCTCTAGAATCTCAGTTAATCGTTATAAAGTACGTCTACGGGTGTTTTCACCGTTGCTAAGATTTAGTTTTTTTTTTATATAACCAAATTCAAGGAAAATTGATGCGAATTTTCGTGTGATCATAATGAGTAATTGGGCGATTTAGGTTTAGCATTGGGATTACGCTGTTTCATATAATACGAAAAATTCATGTTTTCATCATTAAGTGTATGAGAATTCCAATGTTGGAAATTTTCCAATGACGCTTGTTAAATTATGGAACTTCACCGATTTATTATGATAATATACTATGGACAAAATTGTTGAAGAGTACATCAAGAACACTGTGTTAACGTATGTAGTTGCTACGGAAATTGAGACAGACTTTTCAATAATTCATCAGATTGTAATTTTACTCGGAACAAAGGAGCCATTAGGCTAAAATATCTTGCAATAATTTCAGCTCATTTCTAAAACTAGGAATAATAGAACATTGGACGTTTTGTAAATAGAAATGAATAGTAATTATCCTTCAAATTACAATTCTGTCGATGTATTTTATGCTGCCGCGCTATGTCTAACTTGTAATAACTAAGTAGACTAAATTTCATCATAATGCTTTTTAGAAAAAAAAAAAAGGAAAAGTAGAAGAAATATTAATAAGTAATTTAGTTTCAAAATTCGAATAGTCCTTTGAAAAGTGTTTATGAAAAATTCGTTTGGAAATTTAACTTAGTTGTCAGTATAAACACGCCCTGTTGAATAATGAAAAGACTGTCTAAATTCAGATTATCGTAAATCGGTTTTTGAGTTTTCCACTCCTGTCAACAGCTCTAACAAACATCATTTACACACTTGATGTATATAATAAATTTTTTTTTTTTAATATGTTCAACCTGTCTGCGGGTTGTCCAGTAGTAGCACTAGCAAGTATCAAAATCTTAACATAATAGCTACACACCAGTTTGTAAAATATAATAAAACATGTCCATTAGGTTTGATATTTGTCAAGAATCATAATAAATTCTCCTCAGCTTTCTCATCTCCAAGCAATTTTTTTTAGTTTGGGGGTTTTTTTTTTTTTTTTTTTTTTTAAATCATATTTATGGTTGAGAGCGTTAGATGTCAAATCAAGTTTGTAAAATGTGTAGAGAAAAAAAGGCAGTAAGGGTTTTGAGGCTCAAAGACTAAAAATGAATAGGTATGAAAAAAAAAAAAGTGCAATGTTTTGAGAAAATTGTGACAGGGAAAGATAAATGGATTTGAGACTGGATGACAGCATGTTGACACTTATGGATGATCTTCTTTAGAAATTCATGCATTGACTTGTGTGCACCTTATATGTAACAGAAAATTGTTTTTTTTTATCAACTATATGACTCTTCATTACTAGTCTAATTCTATTTGGTTTAATCCCAAGGCGAAAAAAAAAANTTTTTTTATCAACTATATGACTCTTCATTACTAGTCTAATTCTATTTGGTTTAATCCCAAGGCGAAAAAAAAAAAATTATATGAAGGATTATTGGATTAATAAGTTAAGGTTTGATAGAAAGTTTTAGAGTTGTGCAAANGAAAAAAAAAATTATATGAAGGATTATTGGATTAATAAGTTAAGGTTTGATAGAAAGTTTTAGAGTTGTGCAAACATATTATTAGAAAAAAATTCTTATGATTAATATGATGAATCATACATTGAGTTTATTCATATAAGGAATCGATTTTGACTTAAGAAAAGGTCAACTACTGAATCAACAACTATGAATATTATTTATTATATTCTCAATTTAATATCAACTTGTTTTTCTTTTATGTTTCTTTTTTATGTAAATTAATCATGCAAAACTTAAGGAAATTTGGAGATGTGGGCGGCTTTACAATGTTACATTTTCCATCTTTTGGAAATGTTATTTTATGTCATTCTGTAAGTTAGTAATATTAAATTTTATAAATTTTTGGTTAGCTACACAAGTAAATTTTATACTAATAAATATTAGTACTAATAACAATAACAATAATAAGTTCTTGTTTTTATTACTGATAAAAAACTGTATTCATATTTTATAGTAGTAGAGTATTGAAATTTTGTGTATGTCTGTCTGTCTGTCTGTCTGTCTGACCAGAATTTCGTACCTATTCATAGAAACTTATTGTATTATTGGTTATAAATTTTCTTTTTTTATTTATACTAATTTGGATCGTTTATAATATTGTCTACATGTACTTTTTCGTTACTACAATTAATTTATATATATATATAAAGTAGTTTAATAGTTTAAAGTTTACCATCTATATAGTAGATATAATTAATTATAATTACTATAAATAATACATATTCTATCTATATAAATTGATATAATTTACACAAATGTTAACCTAAGATTTGATTTTATTTTTTTTTTCTGTAATACTACTTTTGATTGTTGTTATTTTTGTATTATAAAAAAATAATAAACTATTAGAAAATCCTATACGAATTTGATGAAAGCAAAAGTAGTTGGTTCTTTTAGGGGTTTTACCATAAATAGTTTTGAATAATATGGTTTTTGGATTAGATTTAGATTGCATGTTAGTTGAAAACTGAACCGGAAATGGTTTAAAAGTGTGAGACATTGCATGTGAAATAATTGAATGATTTGCAATTCATTCTCGAATAGAGAAAAACAACGTGATACCTAATATACACATGCCATGTTCGATTGTTGTAATAATAATCATTATTACCACACAACTGTCCATTCCCATGTAGAGTAGATTTTTAGTATTNTGTTCGATTGTTGTAATAATAATCATTATTACCACACAACTGTCCATTCCCATGTAGAGTAGATTTTTAGTATTTAAAAAAAAATAATCTAACTATTAGTTCAACAATAATATTAAATATATTTTTTCCAGTAGTAAAGAGGAGAATGGGAATTTAATGAAGTTTGCCAAATGTAAAAGCCATGTTTATTTATTTTTTTCATACCTACATNTGTTCGATTGTTGTAATAATAATCATTATTACCACACAACTGTCCATTCCCATGTAGAGTAGATTTTTAGTATTAAAAAAAAATAATCTAACTATTAGTTCAACAATAATATTAAATATATTTTTTCCAGTAGTATAGAGGAGAATGGGAATTTAATGAAGTTTGCCAAATGTAAAAGCCATGTTTATTTATTTTTTTCATACCTACATGTTGATAAAGTTAATAGTGATGAGGATGAGTATAGTGTAGTGGTGGTATACTGTCAAGTTCTAATAATATTGAGTAGGAGTATAATTATATAGGATTTATGATAGTGTTTATAAGACTGTCGTGAGAATAAATGTGCCAAATATCTGCTCATCTATTAGTCAATTAAACTCATCAGTCGGCAGATCGCATTACTTTTAACTACTTTAATGAAGAGCATAAATAATTACTGAAATTTAAACAAGATAGAAAGACCATGAACTCAAAATAAAAATTCACAACACTGTTAAAGAGCTAGATTCTCAAATTAACGTGACAATGCGCATGTAAAAATGTCATCAGAAGCTATGTAAACTTTTTTTTTTTATGCAGATTTTAACGATAGATATGGTTGGATACGACTTTACATGTGAAGCAACTTGCAATTATTATTGAGAAAGAAGCTTTTAATTACTCACATATAAGATTTTTATAAATATATAAAATCTTAGAGTCCACTTCCTCTTCTACATAAATCACCTAAGTAAACTTAAGTAATTTTAAGAAATTTATTAGATTTTTACCAGAAATTTGCATAGTAATTAAGAGTAGTAGAGTTAAAATTAATTTAATTATGCTACTACTGGTGTGAAAATAATTACCAAATCAGGTGTTTACCTTCAGTTTGTCGAATAATATTAATTAATTTAGACATTAAATATTCATTTCGTAGTTGAGAACTATTCTATCATAGCTATCATATAGCTATCATAGCATCATAGCTATCATAGCATCATAGCTATCATAGCATCATAGCTAGCATAGCTATCATAGCTATCATAGCTATCATAGCTATCATAGCTATCATAGCTATCATAGCTATCATAGCTATCATAGCTAACATAGCATACAGCTATCATAACTCATTGCTATCGTAGCTATCATAGCAATTCATTACTATCGTAGCTATCATAGCTACTAATAGATGTCATAGCTATCATAGCTACTCATAGATATTATAGCTACCATAGCAATCATAGCTATCATAGCTACCATAGCTACCATAGCTATCATAGCAACTCATTGCTATCGTAGCTATCATAGCTACTCAAAGCTATCATAGCTACTCATAGCTACTCAAAGCTATCATAGCTACTCATAGATATCATAGCTACTCATAGATGTCATAGCTACCACAACTACCATAGCTACCATAACTACTCATAGATGTCATAGCTACCACAACTACCATAGCTATCATAGCTACACATTCCTAATCGAACCATATTTTTGTGTTTAGTTGACAATTGTCAATCAAATACTTCGATTCTACTCTAAACGTTTTTGCTATATGATTCCAAACAAACTTTGTGTTGATTCTATTATAAGATGATAAGGTATCTATGATTTGTCACCAGTTGATATATCGTTGCTATTCTAAAAATATTTACTTATGATCCAAATTCAATTGTTCTTTTTCTACCAAAAAATTTCATAGCTACTCNTGCTATTCTAAAAATATTTACTTATGATCCAAATTCAATTGTTCTTTTTCTACCAAAAAATTTCATAGCTACTCTCATAGCTACCATAGCTGTCATCGTTGCTAACAGCTGCCATTGCTATCGTAGCTATCATAGCTACTCATAGCAAGAACTTTGAGTTTCAAATAAATACCTTTATGAGGTAGTTTTAAATCTACAGGTAGATTTAAACTATCCGGCGCCATAGATAAAATAAAATATTTAAGTGAAAAGTAGACTGTAAAAATTCTCAATGTCCCTTATCCAACCTAATTTCATTTGGTGTCTTTTGTTCATTTTTTTTTGAGTCCCTTGAGTAAACAGACTAGATCTAGGCCCTTTGTTTTTATTACCCTCCTGTATACTCTAGCATTGAGAACCATTATGAAAATATACAGGTGAGAGCATACTCATCCTTAGATTTCTCTCCATATCCCTTCGCCTAATTATTTTATCCCTACCCTCTACATCTTTTATCATCCTAATAATCTCTGAGACAAAAAAGAACCAACTCCATTTTGTTTCTAACCCCTTAAATTCATTGTTAAGAATGAGCCATAATTAGCTCTCCAACTTTAAATCTTTATTATGTATTAGTTCTTTTCTTAAGGAAATTCATAATTGAGATAGAGAGAGAGAGAGGATCTTCTGTCATTTTTTGAGCCGCATGAATGCCGACTTGTGACAGATCCCTTGAGTCTTTTAGTTTGATGTCCTTTTAAGGTTCCGTAAGAAACCTCTTAATGTACTAACAAAAATATCGGTTGTCAGAATCTATATACCTGTCGTTTCTTTGAAGGAGGTCTCCATTATGTATTGTTGAGTAACTATTCAATAAGGAGTTTTGTTAAAAGTTATATTGTTTTGGTGAAAAAAAATTGATCTTAGAGATTTAAGTTTGAGGGTTGAGCTGAGCTCATTACTTTATCAATAAGGTCCTTGTCTATCATTCTTCAACGGATCCTTATTTTCTACCACCAGAGCAACAATGTTATGAGGAGTAAATGGATATACGGCTTCTTAAGATTATATTTCACTCATTTAAACTGTCGACTTGGATTTTCCAGTTCATTTCCTCCGACACTTTGAAAGTATTTTCAGAAAAGACACTTCTAGTATATTTCCTCAACCATTAAAACTGCCAAGAAGAATTATAATACTTGTGAAATTTAAACTCTTGAGTACAATTTAAAACATATTAAACATAATGGGTCAGAGAATTTTAAAATTTCATTTTCTAAAAGTAGAATTACAGTAGTTAGCNATAATACTTGTGAAATTTAAACTCTTGAGTACAATTTAAAACATATTAAACATAATGGGTCAGAGAATTTTAAAACTTCATTTTCTAAAAGTAGAATTACAGTAGTTAGCAAAAAATCATCATTATCTTAACAACTTTTCACCAAAAGTCGGCATCTTTAGCAAAACTCCAGAAGTCTTATAATTAGAAGCTTCTGTATACCTAACTTACAGTGTGGAAAACTTTTTTTTTTTGCTGCTTACTAAATTTTTACATATTTAATATTATTTTCGTATGTCGTAGCTTATACCGATCCCTTCAGAAGTAGTTAGAGCTTTTTGAATTTTTCCCCAATCCCTGGTTCGCAATCCTCACATATAAATATAATCAACCTAAATACTAAAACTTTCTCATAGTGTTAGCCTACCACTATGCAGAGTCGGGCACTGTAAAAATTACTCAAGATTCCCATGATATGCGAAAAGTTATTTTATTCTGAGAAGCAGACCAATACAAAAGATTTGAAAATTGGGAATAAAATTCTGATTAGGGATGCAGTTGGAATCGGCCGTAACCATTTTATTTTTTACATAGCCTTATGGAAAAATACTTTTAGAATAATTTCCAGATAGAAAATTCAGCAATTTTTCAATATTAATAAATAACAATTCAATATCAATATTTTTGGTTGCGGTATAGATTTTAGGGGGTGTTTTCTTTCAATTTAAAGAGACAGTATTTGAAAAGAAAATCAAATTTTTTTTAAAATTTTTTTTTCGGATGTTTGCATTTCTATACAAGAATCGTGACATTTGAGGACGTTTGTTAGGTTGTTAAGTTGTGTTCAAACTAACAAAATAGCATAAATAATGATACTTTTGGGCATTTTGCAAAAATTATTTCGAGAAATAAAACTTTTTTGTTTTAAAAAATCTCCAAAAATTTTCAAATGGGATGATTCGTGGAGAATGCAAAAATCCAGAAGAGAAAATTTTTTCTGAAAAAAAAAAAATAAAAAAGTTCGATACTCCCCAAGTGTATACCCAAACCATATTTTTAACTTCACTTTCTTTGGATTAAACTTCGACAGGTTAATCCTATTTAAAATAAATTCAAAAACTTTTAAAATCATCAAAATCAAAACAAACCAAAATTATACACCTCACCTCTTCAGAAATTGAAGTTAAACTGAGGCTTCCGTAGCTTACCGTTAGAGAGGGAAAAATATTTAGACGGGAGACCATATGTGCATCTGGGTTGGGAAGCGGTTGGGGAGAAATGAGTCTCACTCAATAACAATGACAGTCCAAAATCAATAAATCAAATATGCGAGGCAACTGAAGGCGCGAGTGCAAAAAAAAATCAAAAAGCTCTAACTACTTCTGAAGGGATCGGTAACCCAATATATAAGTATATAAATTAAGTAAAGAAAGTTAGGTCACTGGCGATTAATCGAGATTTTTAAAATTTATATTTTTGCAACTTTTTTTTTCAATCCTCATCAATCTGAGACTGAGAATGGGAGGAGTTATGATGAAAATGGAGAAATAGGGTTGAAAAAAGATTAATCACCCTGTACAAAAAATTTTTTTTTTCTTTTTTTTTTTTTCGTTTTTTGGGTTTTCCTATGAAGAAAGTCGAAGTTGGGGACAAGAATTGATGTAAAATTTTTGGGGAGAGTGGTCCTAATACTCTCGTTTTCTTCATTTCTCTTCTGGTTTCTGTCACTCGGCGTCCCTTCTTATCACGATGACTTCGGATTTATATTTCTTTTTGTCAAATCCTTTCCTGACTCAAGAGGATCACCCTTTTCACTAAACAAACTATAAATCTAATAACTGTCCCCAGACTTTATCATCACGACTCATCTTCCTATTCTCTTACAATTCAGAGAGCCCTCCAACCCCATGACCCCTCTGTCCACCACTCTCATGGACAAGACCCTATTTATATTCCAAAGAGACCATTTTATCTCGGTCACAAATTCACGCGTTCTTCCCGTCATCAATACTTTTTTTTTTTTTTATTTATTTTTTTTTAGTTTTCAGTTAGTCTGGGAATAGTCATCTCAAGACACTAACGAGCTGAGATAGTCAGATAATTAATTCAGTCAGAAAGGTAACAACAGGCTCAATGAGAAGGCAATATAACAATGACCCATGTCTCATGTCAACTAACACACCCTTAAAGATACAAACATCCGGAGAACCAGTCATCAAAAAAATTATACCAATGGAATTCAAATCCAATGGTAATGGTTACAAAACAACAAAACTTTTAAGGTACATATCTAAGGTATTATTACTTACATTTTCATTTTAGTATTATAATAGTTCAACTTAATGAAATATTTCTAACATGAGAGCATAGATTTTAAGTTTTTATAACAAATGGTTGACAATTTTTTGACTCATTTCAAGGCAAACAGGAGATTCATCTTCATATAGTGATCTAAGCTTCTTTTCACTACAATTATTGGATTAACTTTACTTTAAATTACTCAAGCGCGCATGCTCTAAGTATTACAAACAATTTAATTTATTATCCAAATTACCTGGTTAAGTCATCAGGGGGTTACCATTGAATCTACGAAATTTTTTGAAGTATTTTTTTTTTGCTGAATGAGACTATCATGGAGATATGCACCCCCACCGTGTCGACGGAACCCCCCTGTATGGAACTTTCTTTAATAATTGTAGGTACAACTGAGACTATTTAAATTATAAAAGATTTTTCTTTTTTTTTTGATCTAGAAGCTTTCTTAAGGTAGCATAAATAGCTAAGGTTGTGTTTTCTATCCTTAGCATTGCTTTACATTGGAATTTTTTTTTTTTTTTTTTTGGTTAGATGGTCTTTTGTAACTGTATTTGACTGTTTTGAATTTTGAATGGACATAATACGGAAGATGACTTAATAGAATTAAGGATAGGTATTATTCTCATTAATAAATGGGTTTAAAAGTCCGAAGAAGGTTTAGTAAGAAGAGGGATTTCGGATTAGTATGACAAAGAACCACTATGATTAATATGTTTAGGAATCTCGTCATGACAATCTCAACAATAGAAAAATCTTTCAAAAAAGTTTCTTCCTTTGGATATTTTACTTTTCTTGAGGCCAATTGCACACCTTTAGGACCTAATTCTTGGTTTCAGAGACCACCAGAAAAGTAAAATAACCTTTTTTCATTGTTATCAATCCCGTCTAATTGTTGTTGTCTCCTAGAGGGTTCCGGATATTTACTTTTGCCATTTTTCCCTTCATCTCCTTTTTCATTTTTTTGAAACATAACCAAAAAAAAAAAAAAAAATTTTTTTTCGTTGTCTTCTCAATAATTTCAAAATCGAGCTTATTTACACAGAAGTGGTTATAACAATTGATTCTTATATTTTTTTTTTTCATTTCCATTATACGATTATCTCAATTGTACCTATGAAACCCTCTAAAGGGCTCACTGAAATAATAATAACACTCATAGATTTTTTCCTACATATATACGAAAGCTTGACATTGACATTTATTACACACGTGCGTTTTTTTTTTTTTTTTTTTCTTGGTTAGTTGGTCTATCACCTTCAAAAAATAATAGTTGACTGGGACAGTAATAATGGCGGCGATTGAATCATGTCATACCTATGTAGTATGTACCATGTGGTTGTCAACAATTTCAAGTACACTAGTTGAAATTTTATGACAAAAAAAATATTTTTTTTTAACAGTCCTTGATTTGCTGGTTAACTTTTTGGATTACTTCAGCTTTCGATACTTATTAAGAGTTGACGAAGCGAGAGAGTTAATTGTATCTACCAAAACTAGAAAAAAAAAATAACAAAGTGTTCGGAGTATAGCCTTGGAAGTAAAGTTTCATAAGAAAATTTTCAGGCTTTTCAGCTTTAAGTTAAAGAAGTCATACCGGTTTTTTTTTTTTAATTTTAATTTAAAATTTTTTTTTAAGAAATAATACTTTGAAGAGCCCTTACATGAAGGAAGTAACGTGTGAGTTGATAGTGGATTCGACGTTCACACTGTAGTATAACGACGTAAGATTTGAAAATTATCTAGCTAGACGAGTTAAGTTTGATTATAAGGATATTATGTAAATGGTCTAAATGATGAGCCACTAATTAGGTTCCTTTGGCTCTTCTCTTAATATACATGATTGTTAGAAATGATTACTTTGGTTGGAGTTGGAGATGGTCTGATGAGGTGTTTTCTCTTCTATTCATTCATGTCTGTCTAATAATAAGAACTTGTTGAAATTTTAAACAATGGACTTTGAATACTATTATGTTTTCACTTAACTTTACACACCTGCGAAAGGGTTAAAAATTAAAATTACTTAAAAATTAAAGTCGTTTTCAAGGTCTTTTTTTTTCAATCCTTTCGTCAATCAATTCTTTCAATTTTTTCAAATTTTTTTTTATTTTTTATTTTTCCCCCCATTTCATTTCCATTTTTATTGCTGTACAGATACAATGGGTAATTTAGTAATACTGGAGTAGAGTTATATAGTTTAATTCTTATGAACGTAAATCACAATGAATTGAGATTGGGGTATCCTTCTCCGTTTCGGTTTTTTTTTTAGTAATAATTTTTCAAATATAAATTACCACGTAGCAAATACATAATAATAATAATATTATTATTATTATTGTTATCATTATTTAGTAATAATAATAGCAAAACAACACAATATGTCTCTCTGTTGTTGTTTGGTGGCTGTTGGACAGATTTTTCTCTCTCTCCCATTGTTGTGGACGTTTTTTTTTTTTTTTTTTTTTTTTTTTTTTTTTTTTTTTTTTTTNAATAACTATAACTTGACGCGCGTAAACCAACAACAATGTGAGAAGATTTGTTTTGGGAGGGTGTATTAGGTTATATGAGTCGTGTGGTATTGAATTTATATTATTATTCTGACATATTCCATGGGTGGTTATGTCGAGCCTCTTGGAGTCTTATATCCTATTGTTGTTGTCTTGGTTCATCGTTTGAACTCATAATTTATCCTGTCCCGTTTGTCTGTGAAGATATGAGAGGATGTATTAGGGATTGTCGGGATGGTAGACGGCGGGATGATTTGAAGGAAGAGGGTAGAGACCTCTGTAGACTGCTTCGGAATGTGCACTACGACTAAGTGGACTAAAGGCTGAGCCAGGTAGACTACTGTGGTGGTGATGATGGGGTGGTAGGTGACGATGGGTGGTGATAGAATGGTGGTGGTGGGGATGAAGTGGGTGGTGATGGTGGAGATTACTAGAACTATTACTGTTGTGGTTGTTTGTATGATGACTCGACTCACTAGCGCCACTATTACCACTTCCCGCTAAATCGGCTAGAGACCAGATCCGCGGTTTTTGACTTGGACTCGGCGTTGTAACACCTTCTTTACTTCCATCACTACAACTCGAACCTGTTGGGGATGATTTTCCATGGGTATGACTATTCCCCCGTCGATATTGGTCACTTTCTGTTAATTTGAAAAAAAAAATATTAAAAATAATAATATGGTTAGGAAATTTTAGCGCCATTTTTTAACGTTAATGTACCTCAACTTTCCCCATGGTATTCCAATTAAATATATCTAAATAATTGAATATTATTAACCAAGAACAATGGGGCTGAAGGGGGTAATATGGTTCTATGTCTGTCTGTCAATCGTCATAATAATTTAAATTTGGCGCTATTTCTACTAATTTGTGATAGTGGTATTTCAATTTTTGTTGATTTAGTTTTATATAACCTATTTTTACACTCTTCGTGTTATTAATTCATACCTTAACACTTCTCCTTGACATCACTTGACATATATACTACCCGAATTTTACCCTATATTCCCGATTTTCCCTAATTTTTCAACCAAAACATAGTACTCATGATGAATTTTTTAGCTTAAATGGAGAAAATATAGTATCAAATGAATAGTGCGCGCAGGTATACCCAGAGCGCATTTATAAGTTATATTCAACTAACTAGTTGTTAAAATCCACTAATCAAGGTGTCATTTCCTTAAATTACTATTCAAAAGTGATGAACTCGACAGGTTTTTTAATAATTCAGACATTGAACTCACCTTGATCGTCAGATTGTTTCTTTTCAGGTTCGGAATCAGAAATATCCACATCGTCATCATCATCCGGTCGATTTCGTGGTTCCCAGGTCATTTTATTTTCTTTCTTGAGTCTTCTCCGGGCATTGGCAAACCACGTTGAGACTTGGGTTAGGGTCATTTTGGTGATAATTGCAAGCATAATTTTTTCTCCTTTGGTTGGATATGGATTCTTTTTGTGCTCAGCCAGCCACGCCTTGAGTGTACTTGTTGTCTCTCTCGTTGCATTCTTTCGCCGACTTCCATTCACATCCACGGCGTAGCTGAAAGGAATAAAAAAAACAAAAGTTAAGGAAATTGTAGTTGAATAAATTGGAAATCCATTTGATAGTGGATTAACATAAGTTGTTTCTAAGAGAATTGAGTCGTATTGTAAATGGAATGAGAGGTTTTTGAATTGCTCATTCATTGGTAAGAGGAGGAAATGAAGTCAGTGACTCGTGTCACTCTCACTTCCCACCGTGGACAATAAAACCCGGGAGTTTTCATCCCCTCCTCTCCTAACCTTAATGCATTTATCCCATTATAACCCTATTTTTATATTTACTCCCTGACCTCCGTCTTTCATTCACTCACAACCTAACTATTTCCATTATGATTACTCTCTCTAATGCACTTTCTATGCCCTACCACCAAATCACACCCATTAAATCAGAGCACATCCTATAATATGGACAAAAATACATTTATTATTATTATTATTACCATTATGACTCGTCAAATTCAATTACAAGGGCTACGCAGAGCAAAGGACTACTTTGACACTTTCAACAAAAGAAAATAAAATAATGTTCTTAAATTATAAACTCAAAATATATCAACAGAAATTATCCTCATATCCATATTGCCCATCAAGGAATTTAATATTCAGAGACGGTCAATGAAAAGGTTACGTCTGAAATATATTGTTCCAATATCTTTATGGTTGGTAGAAAGTATCCATTGATTAAATGAAATGGTTGAAATTTAAAGAACAAATAAACAATAATCGAGCTAAAAGAATACTACTAATGATAATTTAGAACTCAGAAATTTTTAATGATTTTCTAAAATTTTAGCATAATTATTTTAAATGATCAAAATTTGTTCCATGTTTGACATGGAACAAATTCCATGACATGTCATAGACTAGTGCAGTGTGTCTAGTAATTATAAAGGGATATGGCAAGGGACTTTTGGTTCCTTACTCTTTACTGGAGAAAGTAGGTGCCTTAAAATTAATGCTCAAATTACATCGTAGGGAAAATTTTTTAGGGAGAAAGTTTTTACAGTTTCGAAAAGACCATCCAGAAGTAGTGTAACAAAGTAAAAAAAAAATTAATGCTCTATGATCACTAGAAAAAAGTTATGATTTATTGAAAATTGGAATTTTTGGATCTTCTTTTGAAACACCCATCTCTTAGTACATCGTCTCAAAATAACATCCAAGAATTTAAATTTTGTCTTGATGTTTTCACTTGTTACACTTCTTTTGTCTTTTCGAAACTATTAATAAATTTTCCCTACAATGTAATTTAACCATTAATTTTAAACCACCTGGTTCTTCCATCAAAAGAGCATGGGGCCAAAAGTCTCTTCACTATGCCTTTAAATTACTAGACACACTGTATATTAAAACTCACGCTTCAAATTATTCCACGCTATAATTTTCGCTCTTCTTCACTCGTACAATACGAAATTAAAAAAATAATAATAAATCTATAATTTCTGTTGTTTACTAACTTACTAACATACATACAGTTTATTTATATAACACAAATTACTTTCTCCTATTTGAAACATCGAAAAAAAAAATACCAACGAATCTGAAAAGTTTAGAAGTATATGCGCATACAATATACACCGTCCACCAAATATCACTACGCAATGGAGAAAAGTATAGAGTAAAAAATGATGAGAAAAAAACGCGAGTTTGGCCGGAGTATGATTCTGAAGTGGTGTTTGTGTTGGTAAAACTTTCTCCATTGCGTAGTGATATTTGGTGGACTGTGTAGATTTAGTAAGTTACATATACTTACAGGATACATGTAAGTTTTTTTAATTTGGTTAGATTATTAAACAAGTTAAAATGATTTCCTTTATTACATTTATATTATGTATAATTTCATATAAATTAAAATTTAAATTACACTTAGGTATGATTTCCAATCATAGTTACTCATCAAAAACTTTTTTGAAGTTTTGAAAAAAAAAACACATAATACATAACCACCGTTTGTTAGCATTATTTATAATAATGTTAGTAATATGAGACCGAAAAATCCCCATTCCATTACTTTATATTATTGATGATGAGCTGAAAGCCACTTAGACGACCTCTTTTTCCATTATTTTTTCAAAAAAAAAAAAAAAATTTTATTATTATTTCAAATTTATTAATATGAATGGTTTTGTATGTGGTTTGAGTAAATGGGAAGGGTGTAAGAGACAAGGCCTCTGTCCTTCGAAGTGTATAAAAAGAAGTAAGAGAAAATTGGCAAGGGCCCAATAGTTGTCATGTAGAAATTCCGTAGATACAAAGTGTCCCTCGTAAGGTTCTTGTTGTACATGAGAGGGAACTATAAAAATTGATTAGACTGGGACTCAAAGATCATTTCCTTGGAGAAAGTTTCTCTTCTACCTGACTACTTTTTCCCTACTTACACCGACCATCCACTTTCTCCAACCAACGACTCAACTTTCTTATAAATGGCGTCGACTCTCGAACCTGAAGAGTGTGAAATAGGAAAAAAAAAAAAAGAGAAAGTTAATTTCCGTAGGGCGTGAAATTTTTTTTTCTTTTTTTCTAACTCCATCTCGTTCTTAAGAGGCGAGTGTAAACTTTCTCCATGGAGTTGACATACACGAGTTCACTTTCTCTTGGAGTCCTTTGGGGAGAGGAAACTTAACTTTCTCTTTCTGTCGAGCGAGTTAGCTAGCTATCTAGCTCATGACAACGCAATGAGAGATTAAGGGGAGAATGGGGAAAATGCGCAGGCCAAAATCAAAACCATAGTCACTCTCTTTTGGGTTTTAAGAGGAGAGGAAATCGATCCTTAGTCAACTTGAAATAAGTGGAGAAAATCCTTGGCGGAGAAAATCTGGCGATTTAAAATCCCATTTTTTCATCTCCCCTTCATATAAATGGGTACATTAGGGAAATTTATCGATTCTTTACACACTTTCTCCTTATTTTTTCTTCATCTCAACTAATCACTTACTCCTCACTCTCTTTTTTTTTATGCTCTGTGGCCTGCCCTTATGCTCCCACACTTCTTAAGCCTCTTTCAAAACAACAATAACTTTATCAAAAGAGACCATAACAATGCTACAAAAAGAAATAGACTCTAATGAGCTTTCAAAAAAATAGAATTTCTTTTCATTTACTCCTTAAAGGCAACAATGATATTCCAAAATATCAATCAAATACTTCATTATTAACTTTTGCAATCTACAAATACCAATTCTATATTATAATTATCTATAAATAACTATAACTGTATTATCTATAGTAGTAACTTTCAAGGATTAAAAAAAAATTTTTTTTTCATACGAATCACTTAATATTTGCAAACTATGAAAGAAACCTTGTATTTTGCTAACTATATAGCTATCTAGTAAGCTAAGTTAAGATAGTTTATAAAGATTTTGACTAGCTATTAAGCCAGTTAGGTAGTAAGTTAGTTTAATTTGTTAGCTAATAAGGAAGTTAGCTAATNAATACTTCATTATTAACTTTTGCAATCTACAAATACCAATTCTATATTATAATTATCTATAAATAACTATAACTTTATTATATATAGTAGTAACTTTCAAGGATTAAAAAAAAAATTTTTTTTCATACGAATCACTTAGGATTTGCAAACTATGAAAGAAACCTTGTATTTTGCTAACTATATAGCTATCTAGTAAGCTAAGTTAAGATAGTTTATAAACNATAGCTATCTAGTAAGCTAAGTTAAGATAGTTTATAAACATTTTGACTAGCTATTAAGCCAGTTAGGTAGTAAGTTAGTTTAATTTGTTAGCTAATAAGGAAGTTAGCTAATTAAGCTAGTTACCTTGTATATTTAGATAGTAAGTTAGTTACTTAAGTTCAGTAGTAAGCTGGTTACCTTAGTTAGCTGTAAAGCTATACTATATGGTAGTTACTTGCTATTTAGTAAGCTAATGAACACTAGTTAGTCACTAGTTAGTTGACTAGGTAAAAGTTAACTAGGTAGTTAACTAAATAGCCAATTAATATAGCTAGTTGGAAATTTAGGATCATTTAATTGGCAAAAAAAAAACCTAGTTATTTAAAAATTAAAGTGGTGAATATAAGTAGTAGTTCCTGATCAATATTTATTTTATTATATACTTATTTTTACCAATATTACTTAAGTTTGAATCTTGACAACAAATTTCGACTAGGATGATTTTTATTATCATGCAAATAAAATTACTTTTGACTTTACATGGAAAGTTTTTTGTAACTTTTACCATTTCCTGTGTAGTAAAATAGTATGAGAGGGTAAATTGTGAATATTCACATTATGTAAAAAAAAAAAAAGAAGTAAAGTGTGAAGTTTAAGAAGATAAAATATTATCAAATTACAGTTGAACAGAAGATCTATTTGCTCGTATGGTCTGTTGGAAGAGGGTAATAATATCATATCCCTAGCCCAACATAAGGCTCTTGCACGAGTAGAATCTAAGGCTAATATTCTTAAAGTCAAAATGATAAATGAGATTCATTCCGTTAAATAAAAATTGTCACATTTTCCTAATCATAAGTTATCGACTGATTTAGAAAGGTCGAAGACAGAACTTGTCTTTCTCCGTCACTAACAAACAAAAATTGGCATTCAACTGGAATGTCTAAGTGCTTGGTGGTAATAAATGCTCTAAGACAACTGTGCTTATGTTAACGGATTTATCTTAAGTTACAGAGTGTAAAATATACACACCTAACACCACCCTTTAGTCTTATCTCTCAAGATTATTTTCTTGTAACTTTCTCATGGAGTTTCCATATGAAAGATAGGTTTCTACTTAAATGGACTAATAGTTAGTTACTACTAAACCAACAAAAATGATACCTTATTGCTATCATTCTTACCACTATCAAATTTAGTTTAGAATTTAAATAAATCTCTTTTTTAAATTTTTAACTAGTTGACCAATCTCATTTTACAGTAGTAAAGCCCGGGTTATAGAAATATAATTTCTAAAAAAAATTATTACTCTATTTATAATGATAGTCAAAGTTAAATACCTTATGTATCATAAGTGACTTGGTGGTAATTGGTTAAGTAAGCATGAAATGAGAAGTCACTTTTGACACAAACTGTGTACTAAGCTTTGGTTAACCCCCTAACCATGTATATATTAAATAAAACCTACTAATAAATTGTCAAACTTTGAAATAAGACAAATTTTATATATGTTGAGATACTTTGATACNTTTGGTTAACCCCCTAACCATGTATATATTAAATAAAACCTACTAATAAATTGTCAAACTTTGAAATAAGACAAAATTTTATATATGTTGAGATACTTTGATACTTTAGACAGTTTTTTTTTGTTTACAACCTGCTTCAAATTTATAATATATAAAATTATAAAATTTATTAATATAATACAAACAAAAACAACGTACATGTCACTGTTATGTGGGAGAAGTTAGAGTTTAGAGGGTTAATGAAATTTATAAAACTCAACTAAAAGAACTAAACTGCCTGTTACTCTAAATTTTCATCTTTTTCAAAAAAATTTTTCGTTTTTTTTTATTATAAATTATATGCATTATAATCCAGTCACTTAATATTAGTTACATTTAGCATCTTCAAGCGCACGCGATATGTTTGGCATTGATAAGTTTGATACAGTCGGTATGCTATTATTGGATCATCTTCAAGATGTAAATTAGTGTCAAATAAGTTGCCAAAGATTGGAAAAACAGGATTCCTTAGTGTAGAATCAATTAATAACAACTTGTATTAATAATTAATGAGTAGTATAAACCCAATTTGGTTGATTGTAATGAACCACATGTAAAGTAGAGCCCATCTGCCCCTGCCAAATAAACCGCCCCGACACCAGCCACTAACTTACATATGGACTAAAATGACATTTCAACTCCTCAACATCTGGAACCCTCTTCTATGGCATTTCTTAAACCAACATTATTTGGCAAAGGGTCCCACTTCGCTATTTTAAGGCCATAGAGAAGACAGAAGACGGTTTTTTTTTCAAGATCTTCATATAATATCCCTACCCCTTCAGCCTCAATTTTCAGGAAATAAATCACTCAAGCTAGGAATTCAGTCAGCTCGCTTCTGGAAACCACAGAAAACCCATTTCTTTCAACCCTAACTGTAAATAGAAACATTTTCACTACTACAACACTCATCCATTACTTCAAAACAAGGAGATACCGTAAGATTAGCTATTTTCTTATCTTCACCAAAATTGTTACAATTATGGTTTGGCAAAAATTAACTCTCTTATAACCAAGAAGAAACACTTTTCATATCAAACCAGATAATAACAAACTGTGAATTAAAAGCCGGAAGAAATATAACATTCTTGTGTATTATCGATACCGATACATTAAAAATTTTTACTCCCAGCGGTTTTGAACATAAAACTTGAAGTTAAACCGCTCGTATTCATTAATTTTCATATAAAAAATAATAATGATGGAATCATTGGAAATGGATAAGAAAATAAAAAAAATGTGGATTCGAGTAGTAGTGATTTCCCTGTTGACCACAGGGAAAGTAAAAGGCTCATTGATCATAATTAATGACGGCTCAAGGTTCAAATGAAGAGGAGAAAGTGAAATGTCAATAGACGCGCGGTTTTTGAGGGGAAGAGGTTTTCTCATTGGAGAAAGTGACAGACCGCCCCTGACATTAAGTAATACACTCAAATCAATCATAATCAGTTGTTCTTACCCGTTGAAAGGATAGGCAGCGGCTGCAGCAGCAGCAGCGGCCGCAAAACTTGGATCATATGGATGATACATTGACGGATACCCCCAGCCACTTTGGCCAATCCCTCCATCCTTCATGTCAGAAAGTCCACCACCCTGGAACAATTAAACATACATATATCAGAAACTCAGTTACCTCAACAATTCTCTTAACATGTCTTATACAGTCATAAATTAACACTGACATTTGAGAAGGAAAGTGTTTTGCGCCAAGTTTAAAATATTTCAGGTTCATATTTCAATAGTAAGTTTATGTAATAAAGAATTTAACCTTAACTACCGTTTACATATGAACATATGATATTCCTATGAAATGTATACGGGAGAAGTACTTATGAATGATATTATGGTGATACTTACAATGTTGCCATGTTTTATTTTTTATTTTGCATCCTTGAAATCCTTAAGCTTGCTACAGTAATCTTTTCGTATAAGACCATCATATTATCATATTTAAGACCTCCATGGCTTTTAGACCTGACTTTGAAAGCTTTGGTTAGTCTTATGGAAGGTATAATACTAACTTTTCAAATGTAAGACATTCAGATATAAGACCTGCCTCTTTATAAGACCAGTGTTTTACACATTCTAATGAACCAAGAAGTATTTGTATAAGACATGTTCTCATTTCCCCGGTAAAATTTAAACGACAGTAGAATTTTCTTTCCTTTATTTTTTTCTACTTATTAATTAGTTCAATCTTTTTTTTTTATTTTTTATAATTCATTTTAATTTTAATTTATAAAACTAATAATTTTGACTTTCTACATTTACTTCATGTAAGACCTAGCGTGTCTTATGGAAAAGTTTATACATAAGACCTGTTAGGTCTTATAAAAAGTGTCAAATATAAGACCACCTGTTTATTATGTAAGACCATCTGTGTCCTTGTATCCCAAAGGTATAAATTATATACGAAGGGATTACTGTATTAAAAAATTAGATTTCCTTTTCAAAAAAAAACTTTTCAAAAAAAAATGAGTTNTTATACGAAGGGATTACTGTATTAAAAAATTAGATTTCCTTTTCAAAAAAAAACTTTTCAAAAAAAAATGAGTTAAATTTGTAATGCATATGGATCTAAAATTTATATTTCAACTTTATGTGTAGTCAACAGAGCATTTATTTTTTTTTGTATCGGTTTCCGGTTTTTAAAAATTTTGATAAAGGAAACTAAACTCTTCCCTTTGTCTAAAGTACTAGCGTTAACTCACTCCTATCAATTTTGTAAAAGTGGTTCTTATAATTCTTTCTACTCTTTCTACATATGTATAAAGTACTCTACTCTTGTATAAAGTAGCATAAAATTATAATTTAATCACTTCGTGAATCATATAATATGTGGTTGATGCAATATAATCCATGTGCCAGGTTACGGTATATTCCCTATTANTCACTTCGTGAATCATATAATATGTGGTTGATGCAATATAATCCATGTGCCAGGTTACGGTATATTCCCTATTAAAGTAAGTATTGATCCATAGAACCAATTTTCCGATTAGTAAATTATTCAAAATCTGCATATGACAAAAGCCGCTCGATTAAACTTTTCTTTTTTGTTTTTGAAGTTTTACTAACAAATAATAATCTAATAATTGGACTCTAATGGTACCTACTGGTAGCCAATGTTTATAAAAATAACTATTTTTTTTTTCTTTTTTTTTCTTTGTAATTTAGTCTAACTAGAATCATTGTTCTAACATTTCTTTTTTTACCACTAGCGCTATCATTTGAAAGAGNTCTTTTTTTTTGTTTGTAATTTAGTCTAACTAGAATCATTGTTCTAACATTTCTTTTTTTACCACTAGCGCTATCATTTGAAAGAGTCTAATAAGACGTTCCATCACCCTCTAATACTACCCTACAATATTATAGTTTAAACAATGAAATTACTTAATTTCATTCTTTTATCTGATTGAGACAAAGTTATTTGCAAGAGACATACTAAGGTAGTAGTAGATTGGTGGGAAAATTTAAACCAAAAAACTTTATTTGAGCGGAGACATTTCTAATCAAGTGGTGCTTAATGAATAGTAAACTCGTTTGATAAACATCAGTCCAACTAAACCAAATAGAACGATAAGTTTTTTTTTATGGAAAAATCAATTTTGGTATTACAAAAAAAAAGAAGAAAAAATTGCGATATTAAAACATAGTAATAAATACTAAATAACTAATAAGAAATAGTGTATACTAATAAATTTAGATAATTAAAATATTAAGATTTTTTAAATTTTGTTAATTGGATTGTGGATTGCGAAAGTGGTAAAAATTTTTTAGTAATACAGGATTTATACTAACTACATACACGTGGTTTTTTCTCTTTTTTTTTCTTTCACCTTTATCCTTTCGGTTTTGGAAGAAAGCCCAAAGTTTGCGTGTTGCAAAATATTTGTAGCAAAAAAAAAAAAAAAAAATTTCCAAAAAAAAGTTACATTATTATAGTAGATGAGATTGTTGGTATAAATTCGTTGTAAATAAAAACCTGAGAATTACATTAGGAATTGAGATCGTTACATGGTTCGTTACAACTATAATTTTATAAATCGATTTAGCCTTTCTCCTACTCTCTCTCTCTCTGTCTCTCTGTCTTTGTTCTTTCGTTTTTTTCGTGTGAATTCGGACTCTCATGTCCGAAAGTGACAGGAAAGTGCCGGGAAAAAGTTAAAGTGGAGAAAATAATTCTAGGAATAAAAGTGGAAAAAAATAAAGGCTTTTATTCTATACTTTCTTTTACCATATCGTGTTTGCATGTATGTTAAATTTGAAAAAAAATAAATAAAAATAAACAGAAAAAAAAAATACTTTTTTTTTCTCCACTTATACCTCGTTCACAACTTTGTTTCAATTCCAACAATATTTCCTTTCGTAATTTCTTTATACTTTCCTACTGAGAAGGTGAAATATTAGGCCATTATGTCGTTTGAGCACTTTCGAAAACATGCTATTTATCTCCTTTAGAATTGACAGAAATGGATAAGCTAACGACCTTGCGCATGTGTATAATGAGAATGATTATTCAATTTGACTCAAAAAAGGTGTAAAAGTATGATACTATTTAAGCTAAGGATGTTTAAGTGTGCCAATAATAATAATTATTCCTTCCTGATTAGAAACAAAGATAATTATAAGCTAATTTGGTTATAGGTGAGTATAAATTATACTTAAAGTAGTAATATTTATTAACTCATTATAATAGACCATATTATAGTAAAGTAATATGTACTAAAATTAAGTTATAAAAAAAAATAGATTAATTTTATGATTATCATGTACAGTGTGTATCATATTTTTAATAACCTTCATTCCAAAATAACAATTTTGTAAAAGAAAAAATTAAGTCAAGGAATAAATAAATAAATTTTGAGTTACATGCATCAAAATGTTGAAAAAGTTAAAAATTATTTTGTCGTAAGCCCAACTTCAAAGGAAAAAAAAAACCGAAAAGAAAGCAAAAGTACACGCTGTAGAACTTGAGTCCCTAAATCCAACAACATTCAAAAGTCTCCAGGGAGTAAAAGTTGTACATTTGAACACATTTGACTTTCTCTTTTTTCCGGTAAAAGTTTGAGTAAAATTAATAGCAAAAACACAATAGACTAGAATATGTTTTTTTTTAGCATATTGAAGAACTTTGTACCTTGTAGTTTAAACTTAAAAAAAAAAAAGTTACGTTATAAGACAAAAGTAAAAGTGGAAGAAGTTACTGAAAAAAGTTTAGGTTTTGTTTTAGACAGATGACAAAATGATTTTATTTTTTCCACTTTCTCCAACATATCTATTTTTAAAAACTACTAAATAAATTTCGTAATTTATTAAGAACCGGATATAAGATGAAGGAGAAAAAGAGTCTCTATTGATGTAAATTGTAACTTTAGCATTTAAACTTGTCAAAATATTGACTTTGAACATAATTAAGTGGACCTAACCCTCCTCCGTTACAATTTGAAAGAAACCTCTCTTCGCTCATGCTCTATATTATTTTAAACAGAAAATATATATATATATATATATATATACCAACTGTTTTAACATCACAGTGTATATATTATATGTTATAAATTCAATTTAATTTTCATTATACTCAAGTTGTTTCATATTATGTAATTTATAACATATATATATATATATATTTTTCAAAAAGAAATGCGGTTTCTCTTATTGATGGGTTGGTTTTCAAACTAAAAACATAATAATCATAATTTCAAATGAACATCTCAAAAACTACTTCTTATAGTTTCCTTAATTGTTAATTGTTGTTTTTACTTCTTTGTTTGTTAACACTTGGTAGGAGAGGTTGGTCGAACGAGTCTAATAAATTATAAAAGCATTTCTTTCCTTACCCCTAACAATTTTATATTACTCTTTTCAAAAAAAAAAAAAAAAAGTAAAAAAAAAAAAACGAACCGGCTTCTTTATGTGGTTAATATTTCCGTCATGGATCATAAACTTAGCATAACTCCCATCATATTAAACAAACAAAAGGAATCATACGCTAATTCCATCTTAACAATACGAAAACAGTGATTATTATCATTTTGATTCATTGTTTTATTTTTTTTTTATTCTTAATTTCATAATGTCGTAATAGTTATACATTTTAATTAAAACTTCTCACTCAAAGTTTTTAGATGAAAAGGTGATAACATCAGTTTTTGACTGATTGTTGTAATTTATATTAAAATCAACTCAAACTATCGCTCTTATATGTCATATATAAAATAAATTTATTATATGTGACCATTAAATTTGGAAAAATAATAGTTTTTTTTTTATATTATTAATTAATATTAAAAGTTGCATGAAAACCAGTTGAAGTATATAGTCAAATAGTGTGTAGAAATTTGAAGAATAATATAACAATCAAGGTTTCACTTATAATACGTGTTGCCAAAATAGAAAAAAAAAAAAAATACAACAAAAAACCTTATTTTTAAAGGAAAACACTGAACATGAGTTTCCTAATTAAGGTTNTATATTATTAATTAATATTAAAAGTTGCATGAAAACCAGTTGAAGTATATAGTCAAATAGTGTGTAGAAATTTGAACAATAATATAACAATCAAGGTTTCACTTATAATACGTGTTGCCAAAATAGAAAAAAAAAAAAAAAAAAATACAACAAAAAACCTTATTTTTAAAGGAAAACACTGAACATGAGTTTCCTAATTAAGGTTATTGTGAAGGTTTACACATTAGCAAGTTCACAATTGGAAATCTGTTACCATGTTGATTAATTAATAAATTAACATAAAAATCAAGTTTTATTAATTCTTCCACTATGAAGGTAATGCTTAAGTATTGAAACCAGAAAATTAGCAATATAACACGCCGCTCTATTGTCACGATGTGGTAATTGCAATAATTAAATATTATCACAATTATAACTTATTATAATCATTGTAATCATTAGTTATATATATATTTTTTTTTATGATACAAAAGACGTCGTGGTTGAGTAGTAGTATTGTATTCTAATTGTTGACAAAAGACAATGGACATGTTTAAGTTGATTCNTATAATCATTAGTTATATATATATATTTTTTTTTATGATACAAAAGACGTCGTGGTTGAGTAGTAGTATTGTATTCTAATTGTTGACAAAAGACAATGGACATGTTTAAGTTGATTCACAAGTACTTGAGAAAAAAACAAAAGATAAGAAATGAAACAATACTGCAAACACATAATATAATCTTTTTTTTTATTTTTTTTTTTATTTTTTTTTTTTGCAAAATTTCCGCCAACTTGTTTTTTTTTTTTTACCTATTTAACAAGTTTGTCATTTGTTTGTCCATCTATTGTCAATTATTGTCTGTCACCTTCATTTACATAAAGGATTCAACCTATTGTTTTCTTTCTTCATTTTCTTCATTTTGACTCATAATAATATGGACCGAAAATGAAAAAATATTATTGTTGCATGTCAACTGGTAGTATGAAAACTGAAAAAAATTTAAGGATTTGGGTACCTTCGGTAAAAATCCAGTAATCATAGCTTCCTAATCTCTAATAATACTACAGTCTCGAAGGGTAACTGGAGACCGTGTAGAACAAGTGGAACCGGTAAAACGAGATCTTGGACTTTTGATAAAAATTATATCTAACTTTCTTATCTTTTTTTTTTATTCTTCTTTCTATTATTTCGATTCCTATTCTTATTAACAATGAGATGACTAGGACTCACTTTCTTATCACAGACACACCAGTTCCATTGTCTTTTCTTTATAACAATGGAAACAGGGTATTACATATTCTTACCTACCCGTCTACCCTCACCCTCCGGTATACTTCTTCCCGGTCTCACTTTTTTCTTAAAAAAAATACTTAAATTTATATACTTTGAGGGTTAAGGTAGAGACGGTAATAATAATAAACCCATTTAACTTATATTTCCTCAACTCATCATTCTTTACTGCCGCAAGTCAACAAAAAAAAATTTTTTTTTTGATGTAAAAAGAATGAAGCCATTCATAGTACAATTACAGACATTAGGATTAGAACAAACAAAAATATAAAATAAGTATATAATTTTTGGATCGAATTATATTGCTTTTAATATCTACTTCACTTATATTCCACTTAATCTTATGCTCAACCATGTCTAATGGTTTATAAATTCCCACCAACGAGGCCTACAACCATTTAGAATCAACGGCGATCTAATCACCAGTTTCAACAAAATACATCTTTTTATATAGTTTACATAAAAAAAAAAATTTTTTTTTTTTTTTTTATAATTTCCGATTATTAATTGTTTCTGCTAGATTACTTATTATTATACTTGTAAACCAATAAATTCTGAAGCTAAAGGGTACAAAAAAAAATTTTTTTTTTAACGTGAATTGAATTTAAAGTTGTGTTTGAGTAGATTTTTTTGATTGAGTAGAGTAGAAAACATGTAAAGTTAAAAGATTTGTAAGCATTTTGCTCACTAGAGTAATAGAGATAGTATATAATTTGTTAATACATGAATTAAATTTACCGCAGCAGCATAGAGAGCGGAGTGTTCGGCAGCAGCAGCAGCGGCTGCTGCAGCTAGGTAGGCCACCTGGTCCGGTGAGTATGGTGAATTAGTATTAGGATTCGTCCCACCACTACTGTGGTAGACAAGTGAAGGAACAGCGGTAGCCAATCTCTGATAATTTAGAATCCCACTTCCTAAAATGGAGGAGCTGGTGACAGGAGAGGGTGATTTGAGACATGAGCCTGAACACAGTAACTGACGACATGCTGGACAACCTCCAGAGCTACTTCCACCTCCACCACTCTCTCCACGACTTCCTGATGTACTGCCAGCTGGACTCGAACCACCTGGGGACGAAGATCCACCCCCACCATCTTCACTCCCTCCCTGAAACAACAATACAAATATCATTTTTTTTTTCAATTTTTATCAAATATTTATTACTAATTACATTCAGTTCACACTATTTAGTTCAATTATATGAATTTTCTATCAGTAGTAAAAGTCTTTCAAACGACTGTGTTGACAGGATTGACTGTGTAGTAGACAGTGAGTTGAGTATGTAAATATACATTATTTGAAACATAATATCTAATCATTGTATTATGTATAACATATGTCACATTCTAGATTTAAGAGTTAGTTTACCTGAGTCATGGAATTTGTGTAGGTTATATTTATGAAATTATGTGTCATATGTACATTAGTGGTATATTACATATAAGGTAGTACTTATATATTTTTTCTTCTTCTGTAAGAAGTAAGTATGAGCCTTATATCATAAAAAGTGGTATGTATTACAACGTTAATGTCAGGTAAATATGTAGAAAATAGAAGGTTTATATAAAATATATAGTTAAGATATATATAGTAGTCGACGGATATAAGACCATTTTTTATAAGACTATGTTGGTTATAAGACCTAATTTTCAAGATATGGTTTTGAACCAGCATTAATTCATTTAGCATGGGAAAATAACACGTTATAAGACCATAACGATTATAAGACCTAAAAGTTTTGTTGCATACATGAAGAATGTCTTATATCCCTCGACTACTCTATAAGAAATACATTTATTTGATAAACATCAGATAAGTATATTGTATATCATTATTATATAAAGCATGTAAAAACGTATAAATCAAACTTGTAACAGCAGTATATAAGATTCATAATACTATTCATAATACGATTCTTATAAGAAGTTTAACATTTATATAAGGGTATAACCTATTAGGTAATAGGTATGAGATTTATCAGATATGATATCTAGGTATCATATCAGGTGTAAGAGATATACTCTTTATAGGCTTTGGTTTATAAGTTAACTTATAAAGTGCACTTCAATAATAATAACTATTTGAGAGTCAAAAAGTCTGAGTCTTATAACCTTGGTGGTCTTATAACGTGTTTTCTTCTCATGGTTAATTAATTAGTTAGCCCAAACACAAAAATATATATCAATATAAACAACCAAGTGGGTCTTATATAGGAAGGTCTTATAAAATAAATGTATTGTATCTTACAATATACACTTTTATTTCTGTTGTCTCAAATATCCTGATAGCAACAAATTTCTGTTTTTTTTTCCTCACTGATACTACCCAGATGGCAGATCACTTGTGCTTACGATAATCAAGTATCTTGAACACACTGGTTAGTACATTGTACGATATCAAATCATCATCAAATATATTATCTACTAGACACTTTGTATCGTTGTACAGTGTACTTCGGTTGTAAAAATTTTAAAATTGTAACCTAAAAATCCAGACCTTGCTTACGTGTTGTCTTATAACAAGTCTGCAGCCCATGCTAAATATTTTACACTCATCCAAATAGGCAAAAAATATTCAAATATAATAATCGAGTGGGTCATATATATTTAATTTATAAACGAAATTTACTGTATTTATTGTTAGTTGGAAGAAAGCCCATTTTCGCACTAATTCTCACGAAATATTTCACACTTGTTGTTTGAAATTTTGATTGGAACTCTAAATTTATAAAAATTATTATCATAAATCGTAACAATATCTNTACGATATCAAATCATCATCAAATATATTATCTACTAGACACTTTGTATCGTTGTACAGTGTACTTCGGTTGTAGAAATTTTAAAATTGTAACCTAAAAATCCAGACCTTGCTTACGTGTTGTCTTATAACAAGTCTGCCGCCCATGCTAAATATTTTACACTCATCCAAATAGGCAAAAAATATTCAAATATAATAATCGAGTGGGTCATATATATGTAATTTATAAACGAAATTTACTGTATTTATTGTTAGTTGGAAGAAAGCCCATTTTCGCACTAATTCTCACGAAATATTTTACACTTGTTGTTTGAAATTTTGATTGGAACTCTAAATTTATAAAAATTATTATCATAAATCGTAACAATATCTTTGAAAATATTATCATTATAATTCCAGCATCCTATTTGAAATTGTAATTTACGATTACTTCCTAAAAATAATGTGTTGATCAAATAAAACAAAAAATAGTTAGGACAGGAAAAATACTGAACTATAGTTGTTAGTTCAAAATATACCAAAAACTGTCATAGATTTATGTATTCCCGGTAGATTTATAAAAATCCTAAAGATTTTTTGAACCAATAAGATTTCAAGATTTACTCACATTCATCCTAGTCTCGGGTGATCTGGTTCGCTTCATTTACACAAAGTCAAGAGTCTTCTTACTGTACTGTACTGTTATAAAAATTTATCTAAGACACTTCTACTTTCACCAAAAAATACACCACTTTCTCTTCAGTTTATTCCCAGTTACTCAGGAGAAAGTTAACTTTCACTTATTTCTAAAAAAAAAAAAACCCCAAAAAAAAAAAATAATAAAAACAACAACCACACTTCTCGGTATACACTGTGTCTAATCACTATTGTCAATTATATCACTTTCGACGACTCAAAGTCAATAATAATAATAAAAAACAAGGTCAAAGGTCAAGTTTGTGACTTGAACTTGAACTGATGAGAAAAAAAAATAGGTAATGTAGTGAAGTAGACAAAGTAAAGTTGTGTGTCTGAGGTCACCTGGACATGATGATGGTACTCTCGAGTAGCGTCTTCAGTCACTACCTACTAGTCTCTTCTGACTGTTTAGTGAAAGTGATCTGTAACGTGAGAACATGTGTTCAAAGTCTTGGATCGACAGGGTGACAACCTAGCTACCTGAGGTCCCTAGCTTATGAAGATGAGATATGTCCATGATGGATGGTCGTAGAATTAATGGGTGAGGAGTAGTAGCAGCGGTTTCCTCTATGATGACAAGGGATAGTCCCAATGGGCTGAAAAAATTTTTTTTTTTTTTTTTTTTTTTTTTTTTTCGGTCCCACCTCGCCTTGTTAAAAGGTGCGACAGGGTAGGAGTAAAGTAGTAGTGGACTTCCGTGGACGCGTCTACAGTTCCCTAAGTTTAGCTAGTACAAAGAGGTTTTCTATGTGTACATTGGAGTCGGTTGGAACAAGCACTACCAGTGTTACTGTCGGGTCGAAATGCTAATGGTTGGTAACAAGCATTTTGTGAAAGAGAAGTTTTTGGCCAATCATAATCATGTTCTTTTGGGAGTCTTGTGAACAATAAAAACGTGTGGCGTGTTGGGAGATGAGACGAAAAACTTGGTTGTTTTGAATTGGTAGTACATGGAAGGGGGGAGCTCAACATTTCAGGAGTAGCTGCAGAAGAGCTAGGGCTACGAGCTAGAAGCTCAAAAGAAAAAAAAAAATATGAGAATAACAAGCTCGAAAAACGAGTTTTACTCTTGGGGATATTAGGCAAGTGAGTATATCCCGGGCTTCGAGGGTTAGGAAATAAAGACTCATTCTTATGCTATTTTTTTTAGAAGGTTCGGGTTAAATTTTTGCCCCCCTTTTTTTTTCTTCCAGCCGCCAACGGCGTCATAGTGGTTGGGTTTGAAAAGGAGTAGTCAGAGGGCCAAAGTGACTCCGCCCTTTTTTTTTACTTATTTTTTTTTTCTCTCCTACTCCCTTGACTGATACATAAGGATATGGTTATGCTCGTTTCCTTTTTGTTAGTTACAAACACTCCCTTGTTACAACCCATGTTTTAGCTACCCTACCATCCCTCACTTACGGACATGTCAATCAATACTAACACTCAGTCTCACTACCACTTCCTACCTTAGCCCTCAGTCCTCTTAGGATTATCTCCTCCTTACTCAAAAAACCCGGGATCTCAAATCAGGACCACTTTTCCTGACTCACATGACACATTTTTTTACAACCGGATCATCCTAGGACTTTCGTTCAACAACACATCTCATGCTCCATCCACCTTACACAATACAATATTTCCATACAACCAGATGTTCTCAGATTCAATTTTTGGGACAATATGGTTAAGACCACTCAGAGATCCTCACTGGATGCTTTGTATAGTTTCTTTTTTTTTTTTTTTACAAGAGATTTTGGTGAAAGTAAGTAACTTTCACCAACTTTTTTTTTTTTATTATCAAATTTGTAATAAAAACCGGATCACTTGAGTATACAATATACAAAATTCAGACATGTTTGTTATATTATTAAGCTTATGAATGGATTAAATTTTGAATTATAATGGAATTCGATTAAAATCAAAAAGTTAGGAAATAATAGGACCTGATTTGTACTGTGGTTTTTCAATAAGGGAATGAAAATTCAAAAAAAAATTTTTAACTTAAGGCAATCAGAGTATTGAAAATTCGAATTTGAAATCTGATTAGCTACTAAAATTGAATTTTTTTTATAATTTCTTGCAAGATTCTTATTATTGAAAAAATCCGCGGATCACATGAAGTAGTAGTGTTTTTGACCCGTGTGGTTAACACCTGTGTGCTGCCAAAAAAAAACAAGTGGTACAAATGTCACCTCTTGTCTCTTGATTTACCTTATATATTAATTTATAAATTTTATTTATTTTTTTTTTGGTAAAATTAAGACATTATGATAGTTATGTAGTTTTGTGTAGGAAAAATAAAAGTAAAAATAAAAGTAAAAGTACGTGTACAGAGTTATTCAAACTTATTTTACCATATGTGAAAGTCATTTTTTTGTAAAACAAACTTTG
The DNA here is from genome assembly GCA_002738285.1 of Holacanthella duospinosa. Lineage (NCBI taxonomy): Eukaryota > Metazoa > Arthropoda > Collembola > Poduromorpha > Neanuridae > Holacanthella > Holacanthella duospinosa. The sequence goes on along the minus strand of NIPM01000121.1, from coordinate 288,135 downwards.
GGAAATTTAATAATAATAACTAACTATTGAAGGGGAATAATTTGAAATTAATAATTCAAGTTGTGTTGTGTATAGTTGGTTTATGTAAAATAGTACTTTTTTTTTCAAATCTCAAATAAAACGACAATACGTATTTTGCCTAGTTTTAGAAAGCTTGGTGAAAAGTTGGGTAAATGAACTTATATAATCTTGTACTACAATGTTTTTATGTATATTTATTAAATTGTTTATGAATTAAGAATAATAAATTTGTTGTAAACAATTTTTCCAATTATAATTTAAACATTATACAGTGTACTTTGCTTATAAGAACTTCNAATAAATTTGTTGTAAACAATTTTTCCAATTATAATTTAAACATTATACAGTGTACTTTGCTTATAAGAACTTCTTGTATAAGATCAACTTGGTTATTAGATCTTACTATTTTTTTTTTGAATCCAGCGTAATATATATAGTGTATAGTAGGTGAACACCAAGATTTTTCGGCTCTCAAACCTATATCTTATAACCCAAGTACACTNAATAAATTTGTTGTAAACAATTTTTCCAATTATAATTTAAACATTATACAGTGTACTTTGCTTATAAGAACTTCATTTATAAGATCAACTTGGTTATTAGATCTTACTATTTTTTTTTTGAATCCAGCGTAATATATAGTGTATAGTAGGTGAACACCAAGATTTTTCGGCTCTCAAACCTATATCTTATAACCCAAGTACACTNAATATATAGTGTATAGTAGGTGAACACCAAGATTTTTCGGCTCTCAAACCTATATCTTATAACCCAAGTACACTGTACTATGTATTTACAACTATTTAAACAGACTGTTCAAACAAATTTCATTGCCGTATTTTATGATCGTTGTGGAACTACTGTTGACTTTGTTCTTGTTGCACAGTATATATCTAACAAAAACTGATTTTGAAGAGTAGAAGTGCCAAAGCAAAAACAAAATTTCATTAAAATCGTGAAAAATCAATTACTGTTATGAATTCTTGTTGCACTGTATCTGAACATTTTCTACAGCAGATGATTTTATTACAACAGAAGATTTTAACAATAAAAGTTATATCTTTGGGTTGAATTTATTTATTTATTATACTCGGACTTTCAGTGTAACCGAATTCACTATAAATGTATTCCAGTCTATGTACAGTGCGCCCACGAAGCAAAAATGTTGCCAATAGCAACTTGGTTTTAATAGCTAAATTTTNTTCCAGTCTATGTACAGTGCGCCCACGAAGCAAAAATGTTGCCAATAGCAACTTGGTTTTAATAGCTAAATTTTAAGTGTAGTTTAATGAATTTGATTGAAGACTGATCTAATTGATTTGTCCAGTTAATTTTTAGTCAAATTCCTTTCAAAAATGTTGCTGATTCAGTAGGTTTTGTAAAGTAACAAACTTTTCTTATAAGAGTTTTCAAATGGGGTCNTTCCAGTCTATGTACAGTGCGCCCACGAAGCAAAAATGTTGCCAATAGCAACTTGGTTTTAATAGCTAAATTTTTAAGTGTAGTTTAATGAATTTGATTGAAGACTGATCTAATTGATTTGTCCAGTTAATTTTTGGTCAAATTCCCTTCAAAAATGTTGCTGATTCAGTAGGTTTTGTAAAGTAACAAACTTTTCTTATAAGAGTTTTCAAATGGGGTCANTTCAAAAATGTTGCTGATTCAGTAGGTTTTGTAAAGTAACAAACTTTTCTTATAAGAGTTTTCAAATGGGGTCACCAAATATAATACTAAATAATTTTAGAAGTTGTATGACAATAGAGAACTAGTGCAAACTCAAATAATGTAAAATTATCACTTATGGCTTATGATTATGATTATAAACGAAGACCATAAACAATAAGTTATAATCTTCCAGCATTTGACAGATTAGAATCTATCCTATATGTCAATTAAAAAGTTGTGATTATCAATTATGGATTATACATTTTAGGCAGGATTAGGGGTAAGTGAGATTTGACGTATTGTTTTAAAATATTTTATAAGGGAAGAGTCATTTCTCCTACTTTACTTGAATCTCAAAACTCATAACTTCTCTTGTAGTATTAATAACAAGTCAATTTGAAAGATGGGGCCACTTTCCTAACCCCTATTTTTTCATAAATCATAATTTTACAATAGTCCTTTTAAGAAAAATAAGTTATAATTTATAAATTTATAATATTCATAATTTATAAGCCAAATCTTACACATTTGCAATAGTTCCCTAATACTGATAGAAAACTTTGTATACTATATATAAATAATAACAGTTCATTAGCGTCATTTAGCGTATAATTTAAAGTTATTTATCACGTTACTATGACTAAATCTACATAAGTCCAAGTACAGAAAAATTAAGAAAAAATTCGCTTTTTTTGTAAACAAAGGATACTAATATTAAATTGCATTATTTAAGCTTTCCAGTAACAAATGATTAAATTTGTAACCATTGANAAACAAAGGATACTAATATTAAATTGCATTATTTAAGCTTTCCAGTAACAAATGATTAAATTTGTAACCATTGAGTAATATAGTCAATAGTTATGTTATTTAATAAGATATACATGTATGATTTACTTCTATAAGTTGTTTTGCTGTCATTACTACTACAGTCCGATCATAAATTATAGTTTCATAAGGAGGTGATCCTTTCGCTGGAGAAAACGGGTAATTTTTTTTTAAAGAAAGTTGTTAGTTTCAATTGTGTTTTCTGAGTATACAGTTTGAAAAAAAAAACCATTGAAAATTAGAATACAAAGTTGGAAAAATCAAGTCTCTACTATCAATGTATCAGAATGATTTTTTGAAAAATTAAATTTTTTCGATCTTCGTTTGAAACACGCATCTTAAACACCCAATTTTAGTATTACATCGTCTCAAAATAACAATCAAGAATTTCATTTTCCAAAAAAATCNCCATCTTAAACACCCAATTTTAGTATTACATCGTCTCAAAATAACAATCAAGAATTTCATTTTCCAAAAAAATCATAACTCTTTTTCTAGTGATTGTAGATTCATAAATTTTTTTTAACTTTTCAATAGTCTCCCTGAAACTGTTAATACTTTCCCCTAAAACAATTCAAGTCAAAATGTCCCCAAATTTACTATTTCATTAAATAATAAAAATTATTAATGAAATAAATAATTTAATAACATTATAATAATATTAACTAATATATTTATATTTTCAAGATTTGACTCAAGATGATTTCGATAGTCAAACAAACCATCAATTTACAACGACCCCATGCTCTTTCTCCACTAAAGAGCAATGGACCAAAAGTTTCTTCACATTTAAATTTATTAAGATTTGAAAAACCTTTCAAATTTGTTGTCGCACTGTATAACTTTTGATAAATATAATGGGCCAATTCCCGCAATTGTATAGAACGCTTCATTCATGACATCCTGATACTTTGATACTCTAAAATACAACTATGAAACGTGACTCATTTTGTAGGTCTCTGATTGGTTGAAAAAACTATGAGGCTCCCACTAGTTCTAATCTACTCAGAGGCATGTATAAATGTCATAGTCCCTCAATTCAATCCTCTCCACTCAAACTCAAGAGAAACAAATTCTGTTTGAGAGGAGTTGTGGGGATGGGAACACATTTTCTCAACTCTGTAGTGACTTTATGAACACAGGCTAGTTGTCCCCTTGATAATCTTCCTTACACATTTCGGTGAGGAATAGACAGCTGTTAATTCTAGCACAACTTTTCTATCATTTTCGTTCCCGTAAATTTTCTAAAATCTCAAAGTACTATATGAGTCTTAATACTATCAGGCGCTCTATACAATTACGGGAATTGGCCCAATATTTCTTTTCCAAAAAATTATAGTAATCAAATTCCCATTGTTTACACTAATACTTTCCCCGTTTTAATAATATTAACGTGATGGAAATTTATTCACCATGACACTTTCAAATCCATCATCATCCATCATAATATGTATATCCCATATACTAAATCCTAACTTGTTTTAATTGAAAAGTATCATCATTCTTCATGGTGAAAGTGTCGAGTTTTTGTATTTCTTTGAGATTGAACCCAAGAAAATAATGCCTGAAAGGTTATTTAAGAATTTGGGTAGTTGGGAGAAGAAAAGTAAGAAGATAAGTAGGGTGAAAAGGGCAGTTTTCTCGTTTCTTCATAGACAAGATAAAGCTTCCCTTTTCACAGTAGTGCCTTGAGTCTCGTATCTTAAGTAGGTTGAAGAAGATTGTCTTGTCGACATAAGTTCCCTTTTGTTTGTCCTTTGGTCTACATCCAACTTCCTATCGGACTTTCTCTTCTCACTTTCACTCCAACCTCTCCACTTTCCTATAGGATGAGAATGAAACATGAGCTTTATCTTTCTAATAGGATGAGAGAACTTGATAGAGTTACTCCCATTTTTCTCCTCACTTTAGCCATGTTCTCTAAAGTGGAGGAGGCAAAAAAAAAAAAAAGAAAAAAAAAGAGAAAGTGAGACATAGTTACACAAGAATTGGAGAAAAGAAAGTTAAAGTACCTTCAACCTACACAACCATGAAGAAATCCCCCCATTTTCCATACATTTTTCTCTTTCTTTCAAATATATATATAAAATCGAGTTGACTCGTCAACTTTACAAGAATCCTATTGTGTACATGAGCCATTTTTTTTTTCGTTTTTTTTTTTTTTTTTTTTTGGATGGACCTATGTTATTACTTTCTCCAGATGATGACGAAAGCTGAGTGTGGTGGATGATAATATTGCTTTTCCTATCATGTACAGGAACTCTCTTCTATTCTTTATTCTTGACATGGAGAGCCATTGTTCTCTCAAATCCTTTTATAAATATCATCTTTTCGAGGGGATTGAGAGAGAGAGAGAGCTTTCTCCTTTATGCTTTCAGAATCCCAGTCAAGAGGACTTTCTCCTAGGTGTCTAATAAATATTTCGTTTTTTTTTTTTCTTCTCTTCCGTTGGATAATAAACCCTGTCAAAAGTCATAGAAAGGCTCGAAGAAAGTCAAGCTCTTCTGTCAAAAAGTCAATATACCTTTATACAATTTTAACTATCACTTGATTATTTATGCGCATGGTCTCAACTCTACTTCTCTTGTTTTTGGACATGTGTACTTACATGCTTTCTCATCATCTTTCTCCTATTATTTTCACAGTTTTGTTTCTTTTTCTACTACTACTACTACTACCACTACTACTACTACTTACTAGTATATTGAATGTAAACAAAAAAAAAACAAAAAAAGCAAAAAAACCCCCCGTCGTTTATTGATCAATTCGACCTGTTTCTCATTTTTACACATGGCGCCTTACCTGTTCAGCCAACTAACTCTAACTCCATCATATACAACTTGTTTATTAACCCGACTTTTACCTCCAGGCGTCAGTGTTGCATTCTTACGGCTATTTTGAGAAACAAAAAAAGACCTAAACTGTGTATATTATTATTATTCGCGATGGTTATAGGTTTTTATTAGTCTCGAGTCTAAAAGTAGGGGGATTAAGTGCTAGTATTATAAATTCTAAAAACTTTTAACCCTAAAGTTGATTTTGAATGGCGTCTGGTTGAGTGGTGGATATGTCAGAGAATCATGTTTGCATGTTGTTGAAGAACAAGTAGAACATGGACAGGTAAACAATTTGGAAGGACAAAAGAAAATCACACAATAGAAAAGGAAGTCATTCACTTCTCTTAAAAATTTCTGTCCTAATGAGGTAGTTGTTAGAGTGCTAAGTACTAATGAGCATTATTAGACTCATGCTTTCTCATTGGCTAGTATAATTTTCAAGGTCTACTTCTGTTTTTTTCCTTCTGGTGTGAAGATGAATAATTGCAACTTGCTTCCTTTTGCAAAAAAAATAAATAAATAACCAAAAAAAGTCGTAATGAATGCAATTTGGTTAGTCTGATGAGAGAGTTTATGAGACTGTAACAAACACGAAGTTACATCTTTACCTTTGCTCAATTTTAAACAAATATAATTAAAGGTATAAACTTTATCATCACTTGGATTTACTTGTGACATTTGTTCCGGGGGGAAGATTTTTGAATCACTTCTCACTCACTGCTTTACATTTCAACTGAAATTGGCAAAAAAAAAAATTTTTTTTTGCTAAATATTTGCTTAAGCTTACCTAGTACCTTAATTAACAACTTGAACTTTAGCTATAGTTTAGACTTAACAAGTTTTATTAGCTAACTTTACCTAAGGTTAGTTAACTCAACCTAAACCTAAAGTATGTAGTTCCTTAGGAATGTAAACTGCTTTCACTTGTCAAGGTATAAGACTAGGTATAGGTAAAAAAAACTTACTTTATATATTTTGATGGTAAAATCTTAACATTTACATAAGCTTTTTGCTAAGTATTCAAAGTAGTTATAAAGATTTTATCAATTATTATGAAAAACGTTAGGAATGAACTTAACTGCCAAAAAATTTCTTTCTACTTGTCATTTTAACAGATTCAAAAAAAAAATTATATAAAGTTGAGTGATCTCTTCCACACCTNAAATGAAAAAAAAAATATATAAAGTTGAGTGATCTCTTCCACACCTTCTCATTAACCTTTGAAGTGACTTGAGTGAGTCCTAGTCTTTGATTTTAAAGTAATCAGAGAGACAAGGTAGATAAGAAGAACACTAACTTGTTCTTGAAGAATGCATATGTGGTACAGTCATTGAGAGTGTCATATGTCAGGTAATGTCAATTTTACTTGCACATTTTTTTTTTGCAATTCATCTCTGACAATGTGAGAATCTATTCGTACAGTTCCGTGTACTGTGACACTGACACTTTAAAATTAAGGACTAACTCACTATATAGACATCAACCTTTCGATATAACCTTAGGTTTATAATATAATATAAGGAACAAGTTGCCTGTAGGGAAATTACCATCTCTATCTTAGGAAATCTATCCAAAAGACTCTTATTGTTTAGCTTAATACATCTCAAGAGATACATTTAATTTAATAAAAACATCTAAAAAGAACTTTATAGTCTTACTTATGATGAGTACCTAGGTATTTTTTATAATGAAATTCAATAATTTCTTACCTAATGGTAAAAATTTTCATAAATGTGCTAATTGTAGTTAGTTTTATAAATATGTATAAGAAAATTTGTATTTGCTATTTGTATAGCTACGGATTATATTAGTTGTTTTGTAATGAACTATTACTTAAAATAGATAATGTACTTAACTAAACATTAGCTAATGTAACTTACCTAAATATAACTAAACATATAGCTATATAACTTAACATAACATAACTAAACATATAGCTATATAACATAACATAACATAACTAAACATATAGCTATATAACATAACATAACATAACTAAACATATAGCTATATAACATAACATAACATAACTAAACATATAGCTATATAACATAACATAACATAACTAAACATATAGCTATATAACATAACATAACATAACTAAACATATAGCTATATAACATAACATAACATAACTAAACATATAGCTATATAACATAACATAACATAACTAAACATATAGCTATATAACATAACATAACATAACTAAACATATAGCTATATAACATAACATAACATAACTAAACATATAGCTATATAACATAACATAACATAACATAACATAATAAGCTAACAGATAATATAGCAACTCAAATTAATAGCTACATATAAATCAAATTTTATATTAAGACTTATTATAACTTATAAAGTTGTACAGAGTTATAAAACACCAACTGTTTATTATTTAGTAATAACGTTGGAATTGGGTTAATTAATCACAAAATGTCAAAGAAATTTAGTTTATTGCGCTGTAAATTTTTCAAATTTTTTTTTTTTTTTTTGCAAATTTAACCTTAATCCCTCGACCTAATCGGAGTTATATCTTAAGTAAACTTTATTCGTTTCTTTCCTGACATGCTTACTCCCAATTCTTTTAGTATTCTTAAATCCAAATCAACTAAAAGCTTAGAGCAGGTAGAAAAGAAAAACAAAAGAAATTCTTTTTTTTTTATATAAGATTTTGAACTCGATGAGAATGATCTGATAGAATTCTTGTAGGTAGAGAAGCATGATGGAAGTTCATAAATCTAAAACTAAAAGGAAAAGTCATTCCTTATGATTAATGTAACCGATGTGAAGAAATGCACGGTATGTTTTTGTATATTGAAAATACTGAGACTCTTATGTAATAATAATAATAATAATAATACTAATACTAATAATAATAAAAATAATAATTTCAATTAACTCACTCCGAGTACATCGTAGAGGATCCAACTAGCTCGGAAGACTTTAAAAAAGAGAATATTATTTGATATTGGTTGGAACAGCATGACAGGGTTATATAAAAGGAACAAAGTCCTTGGGAATGAAGATATGAAATTGAATAGGGACTTAACACAACTCTCCTTAAAGATCCCATTGATTCTAAAGAAAAAAGAAAAAAAAAAAAAAAAAGAAAAAGATTTTTCGGAAATGGAAAGAGGATTGGCAATATCGGTTCTCTCCAAAGAGAAATTGAAAAGAAAGTCCAAATGGAATTCCCAACATGCGAATAAAACTAGGGAAAAGAAGTATGTGGGAAAGTGGAATTTTATTCAATATTGAGTCTTCTAACAAGACATTTACAAAAGAGCCTTCCTCACCCATGTACAGTCAACTAAAAAAAAAGAAAAAAAAAACGAAAAAAAAAAAAAAAGAAAAAGAAAGTTGTACGTGAAAAATTCAATGAATGGGATATTTTCCGTCCGCTAAAGTTTTCTTACGAAAAAAAGAACTTCCTTTTTCAAAAGAGAAGAGAAAAAGAAGAAGGAAAAAAAAAAGAGAAAAACTTCATCTTCATCTTATTCACATTTTTCAACAGACAATTTCTATAAGAAGAGATTCGAGACTATTTTCACTTTGCTTTCTCCAAAAGAGAAAGCACTTTATCAACGTCAGTAAAAAAAAAAAAAAAAAAAAAAAAAAATTTTTTAAACTACTTCTTCCGTTTCAACTTTTAAAGAGAATATACAATTTTTTTTTTACATATAGGACTATTACATCAACAGGATTTGCAATCACAATGTTACTTAATATTATATTAACTACTTATATTAACATTGTCACGAGGGTTGGGTACTTACACAAGTTGAATTAATTTATTGTACACCAACAAAAATAATTGTCATTGTTGCAAATCAAGATAATAGATTAGTTTTTGTCTCTTCAGACTCTTGTCAAAAAAGTCAAAGAATCAATTCTGCAAACATGTAAATTTACTATCAGTTTACTAATCATTTGACGAAAAACCGGTGGCGTTGTCATTCGTATCTTTTGACTGTTATTTGCAAAAAAAAAAAAAGAAAAAAAAAATAATAAATAAAAAAAGGAAAAACAAAAAAGAACAACGGTTCGCATTCTTTTACGAAATTTTGAATTAAATTTTGAAGACCACCACCAACGCGGCACAGACGTCTACTTTACAGATTCAATGTATAGATTTCAAAGAGATATTCTTTTTTTTTTCTTCTAATTTTGTTAATTACGACTTTTTGAAAATGATGAATTGAATAAAGAATTGAAAAGATGTAACAATTTTGACTGTCAAATGGATTTAGTAATTCCTTGAGGGAATTGGTGTATCTATAAAGTATAGGACCCTTTCCTGTCCCTTTCTGTGTGTGTTCCATTTCATTTGAGAACTCAATTCAATAAATTATAAAAAAAAAAATAAATAAAATCTCGTTTCTTTGAGATAATTAAAAGGTTTGGGGAAAAAAAAAGTCCTCAAGGGAATTTTTATAATATTTAAAATTATACTCAACTTGACAGTTTTTTTTTATCCCTTGAGGATACATTGTCAAATTCTAAGTAAAGGGATTTGGAAAATGGTTCATATTCACGTGTAGTTTGATTAACAGTAAGTAACACTTACACTCTCACCCTTTTTATCAATTTTTATTTATAATATGGATTAAAAAAAATATAAAATTTCATCTTGTATAGTTTATATTTTGATGCTTTTTGATACTTTTTGATACTTTTTGATACTTTTTGATACTTTTTGATACTTTTTGATACTTTTTTATACTCTTTTGATTCATGTATGTTGGTTATATATTCTNAATATATAATTTCATCTTGTATAGTTTATATTTTGATGCTTTTTGATGCTTTTTGATACTTTTTGATACTTTTTGATACTTTTTTATACTCTTTTGATTCATGTATGTTGGTTATATATTCTGGAGTACTTTCTTCGTTGATATTTTCTAATAATCGACTACAATACTATTCTAAGGGATAGACAGAGATTCAGTCTGACATGATCTCTCGTTTTTACGTATTTTTTTTTTTTATTTTTTTTTTGCAAAGACTGTAGGGAAGTGAAACCATTTGTTGTAACATGTGAGCATGTTGAACTTCGATAAATCTCTTTTCCTGATATTATGTTACATGATCGCCAAAGTTGTCCCTGAGAGTGAAAGTTCGAGTCTATAACCCTCTTTTTTGGCTCTGGTTCCTATTTCCTTCTGATTTACAAACATGAGATTGGATTTTGACATGAATCCTATTTATTCATTCACTCGCAATAACAACAGTCTATACATTTTTTTTTTCAGGCATATACTATTCAGTATACTAATGGTACACTACTACATGTAAAAATATATTTTTGTGAGCAACAAAGCGAAATTTGGAAGGATTTGTCAACTACTTGAATTTATTATTCAATTCTGATGTCATCGTGCGTGAGAAAACATTACTAGCTTTTTTACAGTTGTAAATTCTGACTTTTGAATGATCTTATAAATAGCGCACAACTCATCAAAATTTGGCATATTTTTTAAATTTTATACACTTTTACTATTTTTATATACTTTTATTACGTATTTTATATATAGTATAAAATGTATAAATAAATATATATTTTCTTGCAATATGCGCCAAACAAATATGGCCTGCATCCAAGATATATCAGTCGAAAGATCAGAAATTTTAAGTAATTAAGATATAGCAACTTAAAATTAAATTTCATCTAATCCATATGGATATTAATCCTCAAAATTTAAAATAAACCTAAAATTCATTATAATAAACATTAAATTAACCTAAGAAATCTTAAATATTCTTTAAAGTGTTTTGTCTCTGTGTTGGGTATATAGCGCATATTGAGTTTACCTCATATTTATTAGATATTATTCGATATTCAATAATATACTCTATATGATTCGATATTCAATAATATATTCTATATGATTCGATATATGATTTGATATTTGATATATTCTATATGATTCCATATTCGATATATTTTATATGATTCGATATTCGATATATTCTATATTATTCGATATTCGATATATAATCAGATNCATATTCGATATATTTTATATGATTCGATATTCGATATATTCTATATTATTCGATATTCGATATATAATCAGATATGTCCAAATACAAACAGGACAGACGGACATGTGAACCACATAAACCTTTCCAACTCCACTGGTTCCATGTAATAAAGATTATTAAAACTTTACGTATTTTTCATTTATTCATTTAATTTTTAATTTCAATTTCATAACCTTTTAATTTTTATTATTTTCATTTCTGTTGAAAATATGTTAGACAATTATTGAAATTTTTTGATATTTGATTTTTGCAATAGCTAATTTAGGCCAAAAAGTTTTAATAAATGTTGACTCACTATATATCATATCCTATAAGACTTAAAAAGAAATAATATGTATTCCTTTTTAATTAAATCCTCTCACTTGTCGTCATCTGAAATAAAGAGAAAGTTTGAATTATTAAAAAGTTATGTTCTTTCACTCTGATTAAAAAATTTCACCATATGGTTCCTCTAAAAAGCCAAAAAAACACTTGAAAATGAGTTGAAACGGAAATTATTATGTAATCCCATCTACTTTCACTTTCACTGCATCGGCGCATTAGTCAATAAGACTCAAATTTTAATTCTACTNTTATGTAATCCCATCTACTTTCACTTTCACTGCATCGGCGCATTAGTCAATAAGACTCAAATTTTAATTCTACTCTACTCTCCTCTCTTATTCACATTTCATAAAAATGTCAATTTAATTTTTACGAACGGAAATTAAAACACATTTTGTTACTTGTTTTTTTTTTCTTCTTTTCCCTCTCCTCTGATGGAGAAAACAGTAATATTCTATAAAGTGAGTAGACTTGTAAAAAGTGTAAAAAACCAAATAACAAAAGAGGGATATTAAAGNACAGTAATATTCTATAAAGTGAGTAGACTTGTAAAAAGTGTAAAAAACCAAATAACAAAAGAGGGATATTAAAGTCAAGGGAAGAAAGGAGAAAGGATTTTAATATTAAAGTGATGTTCTCTCCACTCTTCATATTATTCAATTTCCAATTTCAATTTAACATAAAATAGGCAAGGGAAGAAGGTGGGGTTGACACTTTCAGTGAAAGGACTTTCATGTAAAGTACTAAAGAAAAGTTCATTTTAAAATTGAACAATGGAGGGAAAACAGTTGCGTTTTATGGTGTGTTAGTTGGACTTTTCTCCTTGAGTGAGACAGATTGATTCTTTTACCATTTGTTCAGGAGAGACTTACAACATCCCTCAAGGAGTAAATGGCTCCATTCTTCAAAATAAAACCTATTACTTTTCTCTTATTTTAAAATATAAATATAGAATTTATATATCAATACCTCCCTTATTTATTTTACAAAACAAATATTTTTATCCCGTTTACACAATAATTACTATTTTCCAATAATTTTATTTATTTTTTTAAATTAACTCCCTAAAATCCAACCCCTATCGAGTAGTAATTAAAACTGAAAAAAAAACCTGACAAAAATTATACTAAAAGATGTCAGAAGAATTGTTATACAAAATGATAGGAATAGAATTTTTTTTACTTTTTCAATACTTTCATCGAAATCAACAAACGTGAGTTAATCTATCATAATATAAATCATAACACTGAAAGAGTGAAGTTAGCCAATCGACGAGGCATTGAGCAAGAATATTTTGTATAGTACAGAATTTTTTATGTAGTAATTAAATTTTTGAAAATATACCACCCCAATAATATGTCTTGAATGTAATATGAGTTAAACATTTTAGAGAATTACTATTATTTTAGGTTTCTTAGATTTATTAAACGTTCATTATTAATTTTTAACCTTTTCCATCCGGTAATGTTNCAATAATATGTCTTGCATGTAATATGAGTTAAACATTTTAGAGAATACTATTATTTTAGGTTTCTTAGATTTATTAAACGTTCATTATTAATTTTTAACCTTTTCCATCCGGTAATGTTGACTTCAAACTCCTCTTGACGGTAACTCGGATGATCCTCACGACAGAATTTTTGGAAATCATGTAGTGGAATAGAAGCTTCACGCCGTTAACGCGCATGCACCCACCACTGTCCCGTGATGCTCGCGTTGTCACACTCTGCACTGTTGCCGAACGCGTCTCTTCTCTCGAACCGACGTTTCGAAAGGTTATTTTCCTTTCATTATCAAGGTAGNACGCTCGCGTTGCCACACTCTGCACTGTTGCCGAACGCGTCTCTTCTCTCGAACCGACGTTTCGAAAGGTTATTTTCCTTTCATTATCAAGGTAGAAATTCAAAAAGTATAAATTTAGTTGGCTAACTTCAACTTCAACTTCACTAGCAAAACGGTAATGGAGTCTGTCACCGTGTATTAACTCACTTTTACTTCATTTTGATAAAAATGGTGGAATGTTTGAAAATTTTAGGATACAATCAGCCTGTAACAAAAATGTACAGGGTTTTCTATATTTTTTCTTAACCACATCTATACCGAGTGTTTTGTATTTTATAATAAAGAGAAAAAGAGAATGGAGAGAAAGTGCCCCCTGCAGACAAGCTAGACATGGGGGGAAAAGTAAAAGTGGCACTCTCTTTTGAAAATAATCCCGAGGGATGATGATGAGCTGGGTTGGAGGGATTGGAAATGGGCAAAAATAAAAAAAAACCCGGGTGAAAGTGAAAGTGAAAAGATGAGAACAATAGAGACGATGACGTGCCCTTCTTCACCCTCCTCATCACCACCGACCCAAAGATCTTCCAAAGACAAACTTAACTCACTTGTCTCCGGGGGGAAAAGTGCGAAAAAGACCAACCTTCATTATCTTTTCATTATTCCTCCCTCTTAATCAATAATCCTCACACTTTCTCTCTACCATCTAAATCAACCCCTCCAGCTTTCTCTCTTCAAACCATCATCCCTCTCCCTCTCTAAACAAAAATAAACTCATTGAAAAGGTTGTAGTCAAATGTTGCATAGTTATAACCCAATCATATTCAAAGAATTGAGTTATGATTACTCTTTGTTTTTAGAGCAAAGGGTGGAATATTCCCAATCTTATTTCCATTATTTCCAAATTTTGAAATTCCTACAAATCGGGGGATGATTTTTTTCCAATCATGACAAACTGACACATCGAAAGTTATTTTGACACAGACGGACAGGAAATTCACACAAAATTTGTACTTATGTACTTACAACCTTTTTTTTTTTTGTAAAAAAAAAAAGAAAAAAGTATAATAACTTTTTCATTCTCTTCAACTTAATTTCATAACCCCAAAAGACCCTAGAAATCAACTCTTTTCATGATCAAAACTCTCTCTTATTTACACTTAAACCCTTTTAAATTGATACCCGAAACTCTTAAGCCTTTCGTTACTTAAAAGCTTCAGGATGTACAAGGGAACTTGTTATCTTTTTTCCCAATTTCTTTCACTAACTCAATCCAATTACCTCGATTTTTGTGATTAAGTGGCAGAAAACTTTTGACAGAGATTCAAAGTAGTGATTGTTTAATGAAATGTGAATGGGGGTGAAAGAAAGAGAAACAAACAGAAAAGGGTTAATAATTGCCTAATTATAATGTGCCTTTTGGCTAATAAATGAAAATTTAGATTTATAAAAAACTTCTACTAAAAAATGCTTAACAATTACAAAGATTTTTATTATTTNTTTACTAAAAAATGCTTAACAATTACAAAGATTTTTATTATTTTTCATTTTTTAGATAATAATTTATACAAAATTAAGATCCGAGTTTTTATTATACAGTGCTACTGGCTATGAATAATAANAAAAGGGTTAATAATTGCCTAATTATAATGTGCCTTTTGGCTAATAAATGAAAATTTAGATTTATAAAAAACTTCTACTAAAAAATGCTTAACAATTACAAAGATTTTTATTATTTTTCAATTTTTAGATAATAATTTATACAAAATTAAGATCCGAGTTTTTATTATACAGTGCTACTGGCTATGAATAATAANATTTTTAGATAATAATTTATACAAAATTAAGATCCGAGTTTTTATTATACAGTGCTACTGGCTATGAATAATAATACCAGGTCATAATACACAACTTAATTAACTAACATATTATAATAAAGCGTTTAATTACGGTAGTTAATAATATGAAATTAAAAATAAACCCTTTCATTGAAAAAATTATTTTGGTCTTAATTTTTTTTTTTTTTTTTTCATTTTTTTTTTAAGTTCAAATTGAATCCCTTTGAAAAATACCCCCTTTTTTCATTATCCGGATGTAATTAGTGGCAGAAGATGGTAAGAGTGAAACATTTGGGTTTTAGAACAAATACTCCAGTAGAAACCACTTGAATCCTGTATAATTACTGGGGGGATGAAAATTTACTTCTATCGATGACATCCTTAGGACCTAAGGACTACTTCAATGGNAAATTTACTTCTATCGATGACATCCTTAGGACCTAAGGACTACTTCAATGGACAAAAATATACAAAATTTAGGTGATGGATGATGATGAACCAAGGGCTTTAGACAACTTCAAGGAACCACTACTAACTATTTACTATACTACCAATCATAATAATAACAGTTAGTAACCAATAATACGTTGTCGAGTTGTCAAAAAGTTACCAACTTTGTCCTTCTTAAAGTAGTATGCTGATTTNGACAAAAATATACAAAATTTAGGTGATGGATGATGATGAACCAAGGGCTTTAGACAACTTCAAGGAACCACTACAAACTATTTACTATACTACCAATCATAATAATAACAGTAAGTAACCAATAATACGTTGTCGAGTTGTCAAAAAGTTACCAACTTTGTCCTTCTTAAAGTAGTATGCTGATTTGGTTACTGATATAAAGATTGGTGATCAGGAAGGTTTTCTTGACAAGGACATTGGGACTAGTAGCTCTCACCAATGATCATGATGGTTACCCAAATACCCTAAATCAACTGTTCAATGTCTCCCGATTCCGATAGACAAACAATATTCACTGAAACATTAGATTAGATTTTTATACAAATATTTGTTTCCTACTCATTTTCATTTTATTAAAGGACTATTATTTGTCGGGAAGAGCTGGAAAGTCCCCTTGTCCTCTTCAGTTTTTGTCATTTTATTTCTCGTAGTAAAGTAGAACACTTAAAGTAGAACGGGGGAGAGACAAACTATGATCGTCAAATGTAATTTGAAACCGTCTAATGTAATGAGCTCTACCATTGTCTCGTTCCGAGTATTTACTCTCCCTATCCTTAAGTGCTTCTTTTCTTCCTTCTTAAGGAGACTCGATGACCCTTGTTGACCCAATGAGTCAAAGATACCCACTCCACAACGCATTTCCAAGATCAAAGTCACTCAAAAGCTTACCAAGGTAGACCACTTACTTATTTCTAATTCATTTAAACGATAAATTACCAACTATCTACTATTATTTTCTGATTTTGGCTATTTTTTTTNACTTATTTCTAATTCATTTAAACGATAAATTACCAACTATCTACTATTATTTTCTGATTTTGGCTATTTTTTTTTACACTAAGGGGTCCTTAAGAGCCCATGGAACCCGAAAATATTAGTATATGTATAAATAAAGTGATNACTTATTTCTAATTCATTTAAACGATAAATTACCAACTATCTACTATTATTTTCTGATTTTGGCTATTTTTTTTACACTAAGGGGTCCTTAAGAGCCCATGGAACCCGAAAATATTAGTATATGTATAAATAAAGTGATNATTTTTTTTACACTAAGGGGTCCTTAAGAGCCCATGGAACCCGAAAATATTAGTATATGTATAAATAAAGTGATATCTCAGATATGGAGTCTTTAAGCTGTTGGCAACAGTGTTGAAAAAATATGGGGATACTAACATCACTATACTGGTAGTAATGTATTATAATACATTAATAAAAATATTAATACTAATTAGTAGTAATAATATAGTGATTAATCTTCACACAAACATATATAATATGTATAAGTATATATTATGTAATATACATGTGTTATTACGTATACATACTACTATATTACACATATAATATTGATTTAAGATATCAAAATCATAGGTTAGTATCATAATTTTTAGAAATTTGGTAGTATTTAGTAATACTATTATTTAATATTGTTTCAATTTTATTTAGTTTTATAGATTAATTAGAAATTAAATCAGACTTAAAACATTGTCCCAATTTTGGTAACGGATCAATGTAATACCTAACAGTTCTTTTGTTTAATTTCATTTAAATTTTACATACTAGATTTACAAGTTAAGTAACAAGTTTTAAAATTTCAAGGTTAGTTGAATTAAATTATATGTAATTAACATAATAATATGTATCCGAGGTATGAAAAAAAAATCCAATTGATATGAATAATTCAATCTACTGATTACATATATTTTTTTTTACTTTAAGTATATAAATTTACATTGGTTGAGTGTAAAGATAAAGGTTAGTAATTTAAATTGGTAGTTTTCTTAATCAGTATATAAAAATCCAAATTTGAAAGTACAAGAACTTGATACCTGAGTTGCTCAGAGATAAGACGGAGTTGACAAGGTATATCCGACCTTAAAAAAAATAATTTTTTTTTTGTTTTTCTACTTCTTTTGCCGTTGTTAATGAGGGAAAAGATTGATAATTCGAATTCTACTAGAAAGTCTCTGAAGGTGATAGATTTCAATNATCCAATTGATATGAATAATTCAATCTACTGATTACATATATTTTTTTTTTACTTTAAGTATATAAATTTACATTGGTTGAGTGTAAAGATAAAGGTTAGTAATTTAAATTGGTAGTTTTCTTAATCAGTAATATAAAAATCCAAATTTGAAAGTACAAGAACTTGATACCTGAGTTGCTCAGAGATAAGACCGAGTTGACAAGGTATATCCGACCTTAAAAAAAATAATTTTTTTTTTGTTTTTCTACTTCTTTTGCCGTTGTTAATGAGGGAAAAGATTGATAATTCGAATTCTACTAGAAAGTCTCTGAAGGTGATAGATTTCAATCCCTGATGACATTCCATTGTTTAAAATAAAAAAGAAACCGTGGGACTTGAAAGACTTAAGGTTCATAAAGATTAGATGAAATAAGTATTGAGAAGTATATATACTTCTAAAAGTCCAAGGCTTCCTTTGATTAGGTCCTTGTTGTTGTCCAATGATTAGTTTTAAGGGATGTCTAGGGAAAGGGAAAATACTGTAGTGGTAGCTAAAAGAAGGAAATGTATTATAGTATATTTCTCATGTCAACAGAGTCCGTACATGATGTTAGGACACGTCTGTCTGTCCAGAGAGTCTACAAGCCTCCACATGGCCAGGCGACAGATGAAAAGTGTACAAAGGGAGAGAGAACAAGATTTGGCCATTAAAGTGTCCCTCAAGTATCAGTGTCTCAATCTCGAAGACTAATGAGTGTCCAACTCCATGGGTGTGGTCTCGGTGAGAATCCTTCTCCCGGGTTTATCCAAACCTATATCTTCCATTTTCATCCTTAGTTTCTTCTGCCCCGACTTCGTCAAGACTACATGTCATGGACAGTCAACCTAATCATGTGACAATGCCGAAAAGATGAAGACGAAGAAGGTCCTTTTTTTTTTTCTTCTTCTTCTTCTTCTTCTTCATCTTCTAAGGTTCATAAAACAAACTGAGGAAGAAGGGACATAAACTTCCCTCAAATCCTCCTTCCCTTCCCTCTTGACTCTGACTCTTGTGGCATTAAAAATAAACAATCCAATGTAATAAATCTAGATTTCGGATTTCCGGACTCTGCGAAGTGGATTTATTCGCTCTGGGCATTCTTATTCATTACCTACCTACTCTCCTTCTGCCCCCTTAGCTTTATACAAATGGCGAGATTGTTGACCATTAGGATTTATTATAGCAAAGGGTTTTGTCAGTCCGACACAACTCACCGCAAAATCACCCACCGACGACGCAATTTCTCATTCTCAACAAGATTAACGGTGTTGGTTTTGGGAGAGCAAAGTCATAATTTATATTTACTACAACCAATTTTCAACCTACACTAGTCTAATTCAAACATAACAAACTAACAAATATACTCCTGTAGTAA
The DNA here is from genome assembly GCA_002738285.1 of Holacanthella duospinosa. Classification (NCBI taxonomy): domain Eukaryota; kingdom Metazoa; phylum Arthropoda; class Collembola; order Poduromorpha; family Neanuridae; genus Holacanthella; species Holacanthella duospinosa. The sequence goes on along the minus strand of NIPM01000121.1, from coordinate 268,715 downwards.
AATAACCTAGTTATTTCCATATTTTTTTTATACTACAGAACCAAAAGTTTTAAAATTCATCTTTTGTTGGCAATAATTTTCAAACTTCTCATTCATCAAATTCATCAACAGATCAAAATTTAAAAAATACAGGATATTTTTTAGTTAATAACAACGGTAACGGTATGACACAAAGGAATTGGAGAAAGCATAGCCCGTACGAATTGCATAAATTTTTGTTTTACCTTCCGAATGTCACCATACTCTTAAGTCTTAAGTTTTAAGCCTTAGGAAACTTATTACCTTTTCCTGACCTCTGGTGATCAAACTACAGTACTAATTTATCAAATTTTATTTATTTATTTTGGAAAGTTACAGTGTTGTTTTTGGTATACATTTTGTACCAAATTTTATCAGATTCATACCAACTGTGATTACACCAGGTTCTTTTTTTTTTTTGAAGATTTTGTAAAAACAATTTAGAAATAAAGTTGCCCTTAGTGAGAATTTCGAAAGGTTGAAAGATGGTAAGATGGAGGGGTATATAATTTGGAGTTTCATAGGCCCAGGAGGCAGACAGACAGACATTATCGTGATTTTCTTGAAGAATGTGTTCTAGAAACCTGCTTTTGGAGAAAAAATGTCATTTCCTTCCTAATGGAAATTCAACTGACTTTGTTTGACATTTTGAGGTAATGAAGAGAGACAGAAAGGTAATGTCTCCATGAAAGATTAAGACAGTTTCAATCGTTTCCAAGGCCTTGAAGCACCCTGGGAGTGAAGATCTAATACTATTTGAAGTAAAACACAGGCCAAGTGCCAAGATCATTGACTAAAGTATCAATTTCAACCAAATCCTGTGGAAAACCTTAGACTATAACTGTAGACTAGTTCTTTAGCTGAGGGAGCAAATAAATAGGGTTCAGAGAGTGCTAATGATAATATGAGAGCTAATGAAGAGAGTAATAAGGAATATACACCGGCGCAACATGTTTGTCAACAAGTTTAACTCAAAAAATTTATAACGTAGTTTCTAATACATATGCTCTTTATAAACAGGGTGGTCCATCAAACTATTCTTTGATTATTTAATTTTTTTTTTTTTCATCCATGTTCCAGGTGTTCAACAGGTTGAATAATGCAAGTCTATGATCAAAAGTTTTGAAGAAATTTACTAAATGAATTCGACACGCTGAGCACGAAATGTAAAATGAACTTTTTTCAAAACGAACTTGACAGTGTTTTCTCGTCATCAGTAGTTTCACTTTAAAAATTCCCAAGAGAAACGGAAATGACTAAAAAATCTTTCATTTCCAACAACCAACTATCAACCTCTAAGAATCCTTACATTGAAAATTCAAACTTTTCTTGACATTTCCCAAAACATTAAAATACAGTTAAACAATTTTCACTTAAAATACTTCNAGAAAATTCAAACTTTTCTTGACATTTCCCAAAACATTAAAATACAGTTAAACAATTTTCACTTAAAATACTTCAAATGTATTTGGAATATTACATAGAAATCACATCTAAAATGAAACTCACATTTCATTTGTAAGTTTTTTTTTTTTTTTTTTTTCTTTCGTAAACTTTTTCCCTACCCTATTTTCTCAATTTTCAATAATAATAATAATTATTACTGTTAATATTTACGATTGTTAACCTTGTAAATTGTGATAATTTTTACAACTAAAATTTGACACAATGATATATACAAAATTAAAAAAAAAAACTATAGTGGTAAATCGTATCAGTACACTTCTCAGTTTAGCCAAGAAGTCAACAATTTAAGGTNATTTTTTTTTTTTTTTTTTTTTCTTTCGTAAACTTTTTCCCTACCCTATTTTCTCAATTTTCAATAATAATAATTATTACTGTTAATATTTAAGATTGTTAACCTTGTAAATTGTGATAATAATTTTTACAACTAAAATTTGACACAATGATATATACAAAATTAAAAAAAAAAAACTATAGTGGTAAATCGTATCAGTACACTTCTCAGTTTAGCCAAGAAGTCAACAATTTAAGGTATATTATTTGACTTTTAAATTAGTAAAATTGAAGTGACCCTTTCTTGGTGACATTTAAGACGCCTCAAGGCGCCGGATCTTGACAGAAACATTTTTCGTCTTTGTTTTGTATTTTTTTTTAACAAGATTGGATACTTTTGTCTATAGTAGTAGTATGTATATACTTTTAGCTTCAACTAGGCAGACGTCGTAAAGTGTCCCAAAGGTGTCGACGGTGACTTGAAACTGGAGCCAGAGAAAAAAGTCAACGAAAAAAAGAAATCCTTTAGTTTAAAATTTTTTCAACTTTAAGGGTTGATGAGGACCCTTTTTTGTCTTGCTTGACTTGAAATGAATTGGCTAACCCTTAGAAGTGTTATATGCTTCTTTAGTAAGTGTATATATAGTTTTAAGATGACATGTGTTCCAAGGGTCACTCCTTAACCGTTTATCTTTTGTTTTTCACTAAAAAAATAACAATAAAGGACACGGTGATATGGTGGGGAGAGTGGAGGGGGTGGACGTGGGAAATGGGGGAGGGGAACTCGTTCGATGGGATATCACAAGTACATTTTAGCACCAAAAACTTATAGGTCCTTTTGAATTATACGAAAATTAAAAAAAAAATTCTACTAAGACATTCATTCTAAAAAGGACATTGAGAGAGGACTTAAGTCTCCTCAACAGTGGGACTTCACATAATATTTTATGTCAGTGAGAGTCAATTTTCTTATGGCTCAAACATGTTTTTGGTCGTATCGTTCGTGCGACTCGACGAGACGGCGACCAGGAGACTTGATAGGGATCTTTTGGAGGATGAAGAATGGAGAAAGAAAGTTTGAGAGAGTCTTATTCCAAAGGGCCCCTCCCCTACCTTTTGTATGCTAATTACCTTAAGGCTACATGAAACAATCCACTCCTGCCACCTCATTACTTTACTCCTAATGAACACTACAGCTGTCACCTATTACCTCCCCAAAGGAGACTTTTATGGATCGGATATGACTACTAGACCTCACTTTTCTAAGAAACAGAGAGCCCTGAGAGAGTGAGCCCTTCGGCCTACCTTCACTTTACTTCATGCTGACTCAACTCATGTTCCTTACTCTCTCTCTCTAGAGATATTATGATAAATTCTAGACTCTTTCACACTTATTCCACAACAATCTTATCAACAAAATCTCAAACCATTGTTATTCAAAACAAAAAAAACAGAGTCAAACATGATAGGGAAGCAAAGGGACTCTGTCAACTAATTACTATGTATATAAACTATCAATTGTTATTTCATTGGTTTACTTTTCAAAAAGACAACAATAATTTTTCAAAAGTTTATAGAGCTATAAAAGAAAATTGAAAAGTTGATCAAAAGTTTGATTGTCTGAAGTTATCCAACATATCTGTTAGGAGTTTTTTGTTAGATTTTATTTATTTATAAATTCATGTTGAAATTTTTGATAGCGGTGTGTAAAAATAGGTGGAGCCTAATAGGTTTCACACATTAATGACTAAATTAGGGGCTATAATGATAACAAAGTTGAACTATAAACAATGATCCAAATGGAGTCCATAATATAGACAACAATGGGACAAAAAAAAAATTTTTTTTTTACAACTCAATTCAATATGGCTGGAGTTGCAACAGATTGTTATTATTTACTAGCTATATATGATTAGTTTTAGGTATATAATAAGTATAAAATCAATAGCTAAGTGCTAATCTAGCTATATAGCTAAGCAATTACCTGAATAGCTACGTAGCTACCTAACTTACCTGGTTAGATATCTAGTTTTTTTTTAGCCTAAGACTAATTTTCTTATATAATTGGTGTGAAAAAGTCTGCCAATGAATTGAAGAAAGTTATATTTGTGCAGTTATGGAAAATAAATTAAAAATAGCAAAAATTATTAAGGTAGTAAAATTTTTAGACATTGTAAATCGTTTGTTAGCTATTTTTAAACTTTATAATTTATGGTTATGGTTGACAAGTATAAAAATTGATATTCTTTCCATAGGATTAGAGTAATTGGACGTAAATGTCTAACTAAATTTTTCCAAATCATAAAACACAGGAAGCATTGCTTAAAATTGGCATATTAAGGTATTTCTATGACCGTCGTTACCAACTTAACCCAACACTTTAGTAGAAATAACATTTTTAAACTTTCAATTTACATAAACTATAAAATAGAAAACCATAAAATATATAGTAAAAATGAGTATATACTAGAGTAGTAGATTTAAAACTAAAACGAAAAAAAAAAATTCTGAAATAAGAGCAATGAAATGTCTACAGTCACTCACTTAAATTTAGTAGGTGAAGTTTGCTAACATAAATCAATAAAATTATTTAAATGATTCAAATTGTTGAATGACTTTGAGTAACTGGGTTTTAAATTTTTCAAAAACTATCAAATAATATGAACAAAAAAAAAATTTTATTTTTATTTTGGCAAATGATAGTTTCAATCTATCAAGTTAACTCTCTTATTTCAGTATATTACTATTTATGTTGAGGATATATAAAATTTGAAACGAATTATTTATTCTAGTCCTACAGTGTTGTAATGAATGTTATGTTTAAAATTGTAAATGTTCAAATAATGTCTTAACGTCTACACATAAAGTTAATTATGAGTTTTTGGCTCCCGTTAGTTAGAATTCCAATCTTTTGTGTTATTATTATGTCATTTTCAGTTCTAAATTTTTCTAAAAATATCTAAATTACTGTTGTACTAACTTCAGTGAATACTAAATTCAGTTTGTAGAGACAAGGGAAAAATTTTCTATACTTTATGAGTTCCTAACACATGTGACTAGACTAATTTTACACCTGTTTTCTTCTAAATGTCAAACCCACACATTGAAATCGTCTATTTTACTTTTTTTTTAAACCCAAGGAATAATATCAAAAAAAAATAATATAAGATAATTTAAAAAAAAAAATCTTTCTTACACCCGTTTCAACATTGCTCTACAAGTTTTTTGGGTTGTATTTGGAAATCTGTAGTCCATTTATCTGTTGGCTTGGTTGTAAAAGTGAAAATAATGGTAAGCTTGGGACTATATTGTGCCAGTAGTTTTCTTTCTCAGTATTACGAGTGTTAAGGTTTTTTGTAGTAGTACACCGTGTCTACTTAATTCATGATCCTGTCATTCTTGGATTCTCGACTACATCAAAACATTTTACTCTTCCCACACATTTGCAGAACAGAAAATGGACTCTTTTCAAACCAACATTTGTTCAAAATACCCGCAAATGTTAAACAAAATTCAACAACTGCAAGACCAGAAGTACTACTACATTAGTCTCAACAGTTTACTCAAATTTCTAAATGATCTTATCTTCTTCTTTTTTTTATAATTTATGATCCATAACTTTTTAACAAAAAAAAAAGTAACATAAAGAGATATAAGTTTAACTTATTTGCAGGCTCAAAAGTGCGTGTATAATTTTTCATTTTTCTTGACTTATCTTTACATGATGAAAATTTTGAAACAGCTGCTTAGCTGTTAGTTTGATGAATATGTGAATTTTATAATTTGATATATTTTTCAAATAGGTTTAGTTATTTTGTTTTTACAAATACTGTTTAGTTCTTAAGTTAAATTTATTAAATAATAAAATTATGACAAAGTATTTTGCAATCATTTTTAATATATAACATTTGAAAATTTAATTAAATAAATTACTGCTGGTAAAAGATGTAAAAAATAATTAGTAGATTAACACCATTCTGATTCACGGACGGATAGACGAACAGACGAACAGACGGACAGACGAACAGACGAACAGACGAACAGACGGACAGACGGACAGACGGACAGACGGGCAGACGGACAGACGGACAGACGGACAGACGGACAGACGGACATACGGACAGACGGACAGACGGATAACCTTTACTACATTGTGTCATATACAGGTTTATCCAAACTCTTTTAGTCGCTAATCGTAACCGCATGATTTTCAAACATTAATTTAATATTTTTCAACTGAAAATTTCCTATTGTTGAATTAATTGAAGAATAGTACTTTATTTTCCAAAATGCGTCAACATTATTAAGCAATATCTGAAACTGTCAAATCATTTATACTGAAATCCCAAGGCTACGACAATGCTTTAAAGATCTCAGAACACCCTGTATATTATAAGTAAATTGTTTCATTTCTTGTTAATTTTAATTCGTTACTTTAATAAATTTTATACCATACCACAACAAATAAACTCTAAACTTTGTGTATTTTAGTATATAAAATTTCTACACTTAATGTAAAATTTTCCATTTTCTTCTCATGTATGCTAAAAACTGTCAAAGAAAAAACGTCTCAAAATTTGTCATATTTTGTCGTCAGGGCCAAGTAACAATATAATTACGCTTCCTTAACTGTCTCTCCAAGCTTGTAAATGTGTTTTTGTTTGGTGTCAGATAAGGATCAAAATAACATAGAAAAGGAAAAGAACATGATATAATTTTGAAAGAAGAATAATACAATAGATTTTTTTTTCCTTTTGTGTCCAAGATGTGGTAACTGACCACCCATGGTTTCCATGACCCTTATCATGATAAGTCAAAATGTTTTCCAATTTTGGGTAGAAAGCCCTAATTATCTCAGATTTATGGTAATCATCTAAAGAAAACCTCTCCAAAACTTAACCCATAGTCTCCTACATCTGTTAGGTTTCGTTTTTAGCAAAACCCAACTCCGCCTTCTACTCCTGCAGGAACTCTGTGCCAAAAAAAACAACAAAAACCCCAAGATTACAAGACCATGACCAAGAGGGAAAGTGATGATAATAAATCAGAGGGTGACCGGAGAGAGTTGAGAGCCAAAGAGTAGAATGATGATGTTGATGAGTTTGGTAGAGAAGAAAAGGGCTAGACCACGACTTGACCAAAATCCGAAGGGTGATTTTAATCCCGCCATCCGAATTACCCGTCACTTCCTCTTATTACAACACCCAGCTTTTGAGGAGAAAAGACAAATGGTTTAGAGACGTTGATAAATTGTTTGTCTCTACGGTGTCACGGAAGAACCGTCTCTAGAAATGGCCACTAGTAAAGAAATTAACCCTACAAACTCTTAAGTTAACCGCGGACAAACAAAAAAAAATTTTTTTTTTTTAAATTTACCCAAGAAATAATAGTTTATATTATTGTCTTGTTCTTTGTTTGGTTTAATTTTTGGATAGTCATATGAACATATGAACATACAGACACACATTACAAAAAAATTTCAATACTCTGTTAAAATCCTAAAAGTTTATTTTAGTATACAAGACATAGGGAAGTAATCTTACTTTGGTCTAATGAGACTTCTCTTGAACCATTACGTTTTGGACATTTTGGAGGATTAATTTGAACCAGAGCCTTTAGTTTCATCACTAAAAACGAACTGTCAACTTTACCATGTCACTCAACACACTTTAAAACTAATTTTAACTTCAACTTTTTACCACTCATCCATCTACTTCTTCTACATCTAAAACCATCAACATCAATCCACTTGGGTCTCGTCTGTCTTCTCAAGCTTTTAAAAAGACTCTAATTGTTTTCCGTTTTTAACTAAAATTTCAAAAAAAAAAAAAAAAACTTTCCAGGGTTTTTATAAACCTTAATAATATAGTACGAACTTAGATTTTCACAAGTTTATACCGAAATAATAATTTAATAACTTAAGATAATTTCTTAAGATTAAGTATAATAATAAACTTTTAAGAATTCCCTTAGAAATTATGGTAATTAAAAATTTATTAGTATATAAATGCCGTACTTTTGTACAGACTTGAAACTTTTACTGAAGTTTCCATAGGGTTAATGAGATGTCGCTTTCTCGTTTGCTCTTAAGACGTTTGATTGAAAAAAAATTTTTTTTTTAATTTTATGCAAAACAATATGTATCTTCATCATATTAATCACTTTATGTTTTTCATGTTCAATACTAATACAACCAATTTTTTTTTTGTCTTTCTCGTTGAATTAGTATAAAAATTTCTTAAATGTTCTGAAAATGGTAATTAAATATGAATAAGTGTGTAATGTCTGAATTGGTTCATAAGTACCATAAATCATTCCCTGCTGAGAAGTTAACCTCCTGTTAACGAGTAATGGACTTGTTTATTTAAATCTGTGATGATGAGAAGAAGAAAAAAAAAATTTTTTTTCCAAACTAAAAGGCAACTAATCTTGTTCTATTTGATACATACATGGGGTTGACTATGACTTGACATGGCTCTGACAAGTCTCAAAAAATGACATCACACCAAAAAACTTCACACACACACGAATTTATGTATTATTTTGTTAAGAAAAATTAAAGTTTTGAAGCGATAAGGATTAAGGTTCTTAGATTAACAAATATGAGTCTCTGTATCTTTCGTAATCAGTCTGGGAGAGTATATTTTTTCTGAATAACTTAACACAGAGACGTCCATGGGAAGAGAGAAGGGATAAGTGTCTCCATAGTCAAACATGAGTCCACAGAGACAATCTATATGTGTCATCCTCATTGACAATCCCTGTCATTCTAATTCACTATTCACTCATAGTTAAGGGTTCAACGAGGATATCAAATCTACCTCGTTCTACTGGACATGACAGAGACATTCAAATTATTTAACTACACTATGGACACGACGTCGACATGAATTAAATTCTTTATAAAAAATATAGTACAGAAAAACAATAATATGACGACGAGTCGAGAGGAATATAAATCGATGGTAATTGACGGAACAATAGGAAGATTTAAAAAAGAGACAATGAGTTTGGTTGTCGTAAATTGGGGAACACAATGGGGGTTAAGAAGATAGTACTATACTATCATAACTCATCAGTTACTGTCGATTAGCAAAACTGATATGTTGAATCTTTTAAAGTAATGTTAGGACCCGCAGGTGTAATTGGGCGAGACCAATTTGACTTAATTTCTACCGTTTTAGGTATATTATAGTCTCTAGGTATATTTTTAGCTCCCCTTATCCCGTTCAACAAGAATAGAGGGCGCTTTTGAGCTTATTTTTTTTTCAATTTTAAGAAAAATAGTCTATAATTAACTACTTAAATATATAGTTTCTATTTTATGTAGTAAAAAAAAAGCTTTTTTTTAAGTTTTAACCCAGTTTGCCCATTTTAACCTAATTTCCCCCACCGGTTGGAGATTGTATTTCACCCGGTAAAATTAGAACCCTGTTCTAAAATTTGAATGATTTTGAATGTAACTTATACTAAAAGTGAGGACTGTATATCATAGTTTTATAGTTTTGCATATGTTCCCTAAATATTGTTATTCGTGTCTAATCAAAGTGTTTCTAGTTTTCTACGGTAGAACTTGTGAAGTCTGTTCCTGAAACACCCATGTTTTGAAAAAAGGGTCTCGTTCAAATTTGCATATTCTTCTGTCCCTGGCATACTCCCTTCCCTTTACATGATTTATGTGTAGATTGGTAGCGTCTGATTTTCATTTGGAAATGATAGGATAATGAAAATGAAGGAGATGTTTGTTTTATTTTGAAAACGGAAAAAGGCAGGCTAAGGAATCACGCAAAGAACATTTGTCACGGAGAGTAAGAATAATATAAATTTTTTTTTTAGATCTCATGGGGTATCTTTCGTTTCTTTTTTGGGACTTTTTGGCTCCCTACAGTTCTTCTGTCTCTTCAAAAAAATCTTTTTCAAATTCAATTCATTTACGACTAATTTAAGGTTCCGTTTTCAAAAAACGAAACAAAAATTAACAGAAATATAAACAACCCTGTTAACAAAAAAAAATTTTTTTTTTTTGCATTACTCCGGTTTTTGAATAATCGCAACCGGAATGTTAACTATAGTATCTAAACTAATAAGTTATCTAAAAATCTGTAGCTGGAAGATGTAGTCAATTCTTGTTAACATATGTCGTAGGTCGTTAAACTTACCACATGGAGAGATACATCCCGTAAATCCCACTTTTACTCTCCTAATGACTACTTACTGCTTCTACACCATCACCAGGAGTCAAAACTTTTCAAAAAAAAAGAAAAAAAATTTTTTTTTTGGCAAATAATCATTTAGTTAACAGAAAGAATCAAATAAAATATAAAATGTTTACATTATAAGCACACAGAGAATTGTTTACTTAAGTATAAATATTGATGATTTCTAGTACTTTTTTTTTTTGGCCAGCCATTCTAGCGCTAGAAAGACAGTGCATGAGTTATGACTCTAAAAATCTAAAAAAAAATTTGAGTAGCCAAGAGATGGCAGCTGGTGAGATTTGTCACCAGTGACTTAGAAACAAACAGAAAGGTAAGTTAAGGTAAATAATTATGATTTATTGATATGACTTGATGTGTAGATTCACTTAAGCCTACTATGAGCATTGCCTAACTCCTGATCAAACAATCGGAACTTCTTTTGAGAGCTGTTAAGTGAGTAAAAACTAAACGGCATTCAATCGGCGGCACCTTTTACAATCCAATAGTTGACAAACTCGTCCTTATCAATCTCATTATGATTGAGTAATCCCAGGTGACAATCGTCGATGTCGCCGACAAAACACAACTATCCTCTTCAACGTACTCTGATATGGATATTATGTTTGTACATTCATACCTCTTATCACCTCCTAATGTATCACATGAAGATGAAAACTCTGGATGAAATTAATGAAAATTCAATGTTTTATCTTCAATTTCCATATTTAGTATAATTAGACTTCTTTTAGTGTTAATTTGCTACTGAATCATTCAAAATTACAAATAGGTGCTAAGAATAGTGTTCAGGGTGTATATTTTCACCAGTATATAGCATTAGTCATATAGTAGGAACTTAATTGTTGTTAGGTATTTTATTGCAAAAAAAAAACTTGAAGGTTTAGAATTTATATTGAAGAATAGGAAATTGTCATTTGTCTAGAATCAATATTTAACTCAAATTCACAACAAATAGCTGCTGTATAGATGGAAAAATTAAACGAAGGACCACTTAACCTTGTACTAATCAAATGATGTATGTATGTCGTCGGTTTCTTTTGTTTGCGTCGTAGTCCTATCAGAAAGAGAGTCCAAGGTGATATGATTGGTTAGTTATTAAACATAACTCAATTGAGCGGTAGAGTTCAAAAAAAAATAGTTATGTCAGTTAAGGTCTTATATTACTATATGACAAGTAGTGTACTTGATTTCAATTACCGTATTCATTGATAATGTTATAAAAGTTGGTCAAGTGAAACAAAATAATAGCCAGTTGCTAATAATAGTTGTGAATAATTATTTTTCCAAATAATAATAATGATTTATGTAAAAAAAAAACTCGTCTCCATGTGTGTATGTATATACATAAATTTTGTAAAAAAAAAAATTTTTTTTTTTAATTTATGTCAACGAGTTGCAGAATCCTCTGGAGACTAAAATTCATGTCAGCATGTGACGACATTTTTTTTTTCCAGCCGTTGTCACAATGCACAATGTTCCATCTAAATCTTTCATTTCCTGTAGAAAATCTGTTATATAATTTCTTGGTCATTCGTATATATCATATTGTACCGTGTGTGATATGATATAAGACTTTTGTAGGTCTCTATTCAATTGTAGTGTGGATACTTGAATGAAAATGTTTGACATTTTTATACAAAAAAATCCATTATATAAGAAAGAAAAAAAAAATTTTTTTTTTGTCGGTCAAAAAAAAAATGAAGGAAATGGTAGACAATTAGGACACATTGGGCCTGACTGTGCCTGTGGTGGTAGTGAGTAACCCTGTATACCCTGTATAATAATAATACTCATCTGTAAGGGTGGGTCACTTTCTATTGTGTCCATGTGAGACTAGGGAATAGGATTTTAGCCGAATTTGACACAATCATAATATAAAGTGATCTTTTTTCGAGACTATTTTGATCTCCAGTTGGTTTGAGTCAAAATGTCACAATAGAAAGAAAAAAACACTACACAGATCGATTTTCTCTATTCACTTTATACCCTTATCATACATTTTTTTTTAGATTCTCCTACCGAGAAAATAAAGTATCCTGTAAGCTTTCTCAAAAAAATTTTCCCTGTCCCCTTCACAACTTTAAGTCTTCAATAAGGTACAAAAAAAAAATCCGAATCGGGTAAGATAGAAAAAAAAAGAAAAAAAAAGTTACCGAGTCAGCGAAAAAAGATCCATTTTCTTGGTCTTTTTTTTAATATAATATACTTAACTTTCTACACAGTATATTTTTTTTTTGATAATACTCTACTATCCCACTTCCCCTTTCTTACTAGTAGACTTTCTAGAAAATCTGTTAGACTCCTTCTCAATACTGTAAAAAAAAGTTTGTATAGTAGTAAAAAAAAATCGAGTGAGTTTCTTTCGGTAATATAGAGGCACGTGGCTAAGGATAGAACTCTTGAGTAGAATCAATCTACTTTCTCCCTCATCCCTTTACTTTCTCTTTTTTTGAGTCACCCTAGGAAAGTTTCTACTGTTTTCTTCTATAAAATGAACATCAAAATCCTCTCCTAGGAGGATTCTAACCGTAGCTAAAGTGGAAACCTTTTTAGTCATTACGGATCATCATTATGGGACTCTCATAGTGGCTCCCACGGTTTCTCAAACAGAAGCTTTTTACTCTGTCTCGTGTCAGAGATTAGATTCGCTCAGAATTCGAATCGGATTAACCAATATTCCCATTAGGAGATCACCAAAAACTACAGAAAACCAAAGGATATCAAATAAATCTTAGCAAAACAATGAATAGCTCCTATACTTTTAATGGAACTGTCCAGTCACTCCTATAACACAATTCATTCAAACTCAACTGTAAGAATATTACTCTCTGGAACGAGAAATGAGAGTTAAGTGTCCATCGACTATGGACTTTCTCTTTAATTTTATATAAATACAAAATAAAATGAAAAAGTAGTGATAACATACAGGGTGTTTAACATTTTTTTCCACCCTAGAAAACATGACGTCATTTTTTCACACTTTTTTGCTGGGAGCAGCATGGGGTGGGAGGAGCTACAATGAAATTGGAGGAAGTGGGTGCAAAAAAAGATTAAACACCTTGTATTACGACGTATATTTTGGTCTATGACTAATAAGACACAACGGGAATGGGAGGAGTCTATTGTAAGTAACTTTATGGTTATATTAGCACTTAGATTAACATTAGTGTGAATNTTTCCACCCTAGAAAACATGACGTCATTTTTTCACACTTTTTTGCTGGGAGCAGCATGGGGTGGGAGGAGCTACGATGAAATTGGAGAAAGTGGGTGCAAAAAAAGATTAAACACCTTGTATTACGACGTATATTTTGGTCTATGACTAATAAGACAGAACGGGAATGGGAGGAGTCTATTGTAAGTAACTTTATGGTTATATTAGCACTTAGATTAACATTAGTGTGAATNATTGGAGGAAGTGGGTGCAAAAAAAGATTAAACACCTTGTATTACGACGTATATTTTGGTCTATGACTAATAAGACACAACGGGAATGGGAGGAGTCTATTGTAAGTAACTTTATGGTTATATTAGCACTTAGATTAACATTAGTGTGAATGAATCCATAAGTACCTTAACCTTATGCGTACTTATGTTAGATAGTTATGTTTTTCAATCCAACAAGTTCGGAAGTAATAATATTTTCTAATAAGGTTTAATACTATTTAAAACGAAAACCAAAAATTTTACCACCCCCTACCCCCTCCCTGCTGTCCGGAAGATGATTTGAATGCTTTTTGAAAGATATAGAGGTTATATTACTCAAAAATTTATACGGTATTATTTGTAGCGGTGAAACTCCATGATTTTTAGTCTTCTTGAAAATTTAAAAAATTTCAACAAATCATCATCTAGAATGGTTAGATATCTTGAAATGTTACATAAACAAGATCATATTTGGAATGAATTGAAAGAGGTTGTCATTTAACTTATCCATAACCAGCNTGAAATGTTACATAAACAAGATCATATTTGGAATGAATTGAAAGAGGTTGTCATTTAACTTATCCATAACCAGCACAGCGTCACAGAAAAAAGGCAACAGGGGGTCCTTATTTTTTGAAGGTTTTGAAATCCTAAAGTTAAAGTCAGCGTTTTGATACATCAGGTTTGAATTGAATTTTGTTTGTAATCTGTCCATTTTTTTCATGTGAGGAAAGGGAGGCCTTATGGATTAGGTTATGAATTTTTTTTTTCTTTTTTCTTTATTTATTAAACAAGAAATAGACTTAAAGTCTCCCTTGGGAGTCTTCCCAAGGGACGAAAGAGTACAATTTCGGGTCATGGTGATAGTTCTATATGGTTAGGTATTGGTTGAAAATTTTTTTGAAATAATCCATTGACATCTGAGCATCAATTGTTACTTATTCCCTTTTGAGATTCTAATGTCATCATGCTTACAAAGATCCATTAATTGTATTTACATGGACAACAATGGGTTATGTGAAGTACAGTAGTTTAGTTGTTATAATGTAATGACCAATACAAGACTCTTATAACAATTTTTCATCTTTGTAACTTAAGAAATGAAATTTATTTATTTTTTATTTTTTTGTTTGACCAATTGAAAAGCTCTCTCTATTCCTTTCAAACGAAATTTATGAATGTTACTAATGAACATTTATTTTAAATTTACCCCCTGTATGAGTGTGAAGAATAAGTCTAAAATCCCGTATATTCACATGTCATAGTCACGACTGTTTGGATCTATTATGTATTCTTACCACTGCACTGCTACTGGTTATATTGTTGTCAATCAATATTAAAAATATTTGAAATTAAGTTATTTTTCAATTTGACCTACTTTGATAATAAAAATGATTAATTGACCAATGCAATTTTCAACTATGGAGAAAAAAAAAATATAAAATAACTCAATTTCCCAAAAGTCTTAAATAAATGTGGGTTAATGTTTTAATACATTTATGGGCACATAGTGGAAGTAAATGAATTCAATTTTTATTATTCATTTTCCATAAGTACATTTTGCTTTAAAAATTAAGAATTACGAATGTCTTTGTTATGTATTGATTATCGTAAATTGTTAAGTAGGAAATAATACGTAATACTTTCTCTGTTGTTGAACTACATGTTAAATGAAAAAAAAAAAAAATATTGAAAATTTTTTTGTAAAATTTGATTTTGGTTTAATTTAAAATTTGATCTTCAACTCTTTCGGTACTATAATTTACAAATGTGCTAAATAATATATTAGACAAGAAATTGAAATTTTTTTTAGAAATTAAAAAGATTGTCTGTGTAATTTAATATTTAAGTTTCAGATGATTTTTCTTTTCCCTCTTCATTGTTATTAAATTTTACTCAATTGTTATCACAGGATGTTTACTCAAACTTTCTCCCAAATGCTCACTGGCTCACTGGGTTTTTAATTTTTAATTTTTACTGAAATCAAATTTTTGTAAAATTTCAAAAAAAAAAAAAAAAAAAAAAATTTTTTTTCTTTTTTCTTCTTTATATTAATAATAAGTAATAGTACCTCCCTGGTCCTTTTGTGATTATTTTTTTTTAAAGTTAATAATTATAACATTAAAATAAACTGAACTTTGTCCGTTGTTTGATTTATGTGGAAGAATTTGTCAACTGGTGACATAAAAGTTGGTACACTGACCCCCAAACAGCATCAATAATGTCGACAAGTTTTCCACAACAACAACATGATTTGATCCCATGTGCTCTCTCTCTCAACTCCTTCTTAAATAACATTTATTAAGATTAATCATAAATTTTTTTTTTTTTTTTTTTTTTTCGTTAAAATGAAAAGCTCTATTTTCTTTAGCAATGTAGGTTTTGTGTCTCACACTCGTCGTTGGATACTACCGAATTTTGCTATGACTTGATTCCATTTCTTGATTGAAATTTCTATGGGCCAGACGAGGTTGAGTCAAACACAGAATCCTCCTGATGAACTGTCAAAAAGAAAAATTTAATAATTAATAAATCATGAGAATTATATTATCGCACTCAAGAGTCTGACATATAAGACATTATTTCGCACTTGTGACCAGAGAGAGTTGAAATAATTTCGCAATACTTTAGCAGAAGCGCCAGTCACAAAGATAAAACTCCAGTAGAACAAGTCATGTATTTAGTAGTAAAATTGATAAATTTACAGGCGTCAGACTTAAGATTGACTACACCAGATAGTCAAGTCAAAAATGAGATCAACAGAATTCTTTTTTTTTTTACCATCACTTTCGATAAATTATAATAAGATTCAATTATGTCATAGAAAAAGTTGTAGCGCTTTTTTTTTTTTTTTTTTTTACAAACACAGGTAAAATGGTGATAAGTTGTTTTTTTTAAGCTTTTTTTTTGAATCCATTAGGTGACAAGGACGACAAGTTAGAATTAAAGTGTCTTTAAACAACTTTGTGATAAAGTTATAATGAGTATATATATCATTTTGCGTAATAAATTACAAAAGTCGAATCCCTACTGTATTAAAACATTTATAAAATTTATACAATTTATACAATTTATACAGATTAAGGCATACGTCGTGTAATCTCAATTATAAAGACTATAAATATTCGCATCAATTAACGCGCAAGCAAAAGTTATTAGTCACAGGTGAGAAATTTTTAATGAGGAGATTGTAGCGTTGTTCTGATGAATTTTAAATACCCAATAAATAATGAATAAGATTTTTTTTTTGCGAAAAAATTAACAATAAAATAGAATTTAATTATTGACGATCTCACGCCAAATTTATTTCCTATAGAAAGGAATTTTCTTAATTGATAAATTTCGTAGAAAAGTGCTAATGATTTCAAATTGGTTCATAAATTATGAACTTAATTANGAATTTTCTTAATTGATAAATTGCGTAGAAAAGTGCTAATGATTTCAAATTGGTTCATAAATTAATGAACTAATTAAAAAAAAATGAGTGAATTCAAGTGCGCAGGAGCGTAAATCCGTCCAAGTTTATATTATCTCACTTTACATACTACATGTATATATGTAGTTACATAGCTCTAATATAGGTGTCGACAGGACCACTTTACTAAATCAACCTCATTAATCACAAGATTAACTTTGTTATTTATGATTTCTTATGTATAATGTACATCAATGTTCAGAAAAGTGTAAAGTAATAAAAAAAATTTTTCCGTGGGAAAATCAAAACTAATTAAGTTTAACTTCATTAAAAAAACAGTTAAAA
>NIPM01000121.1:85995-251447 GCA_002738285.1 Holacanthella duospinosa | reverse complement strand
TTTTTTTTTTTTTTTTTTTTTTTTGGTAAAGAAGTAAGAAGTACAGGTATCAACGGTGAAGTGTAATTAACACCTAAAATAATACAATGAATGAGATTTAATTAATTAGATTACTGATAAACATTTTTGAAGATAACTCTCCTAGGTAGTTGGTAAAAATTTAACAAGCGAAGCCATAATAAAAAAGCTAAAGTATTCAATTTAAACAGAAGATTTAATTAAAGTACCTAATTTTTATTTTTATTTTATTTTTTAAATTTGCCTCACCTTTTGAGAACAGGTTTGAAGGCCGTGTTGGTTCCGCCAGTGGCCATTGTATTGAGATCAACTGTCGCGCCGAGGCTTTGGTGATGAAGATGATGGGCGGGATGGAGGTGGGAAGAGGACGAAGTTGAGCCATTGTGATGATGATAATGTGAGGCAAGACTACCAGGTAGGAGGGGCACTTTGAGATTAGGCGGAGTTTGTGGTGGGGTTTCTGTTCCACCAATTCCTACAGAATCACCTGTTGGACCTCCAGAGGTATTTGGTTGAAGGAATCCTCCATATGGAGATCGACCATAGGCTGGAAGTGCAAAACTCCAAGAGGAAGTGACAGGTGGTGGACCATGGGCGGGATGATGGTGAGGATGTTGTTGAGCGAGTGCCATTGCGTTTGCGTGTTGTTGGAACTGATGATGAGCTGCGACGGAGGCTTGGTGATGATGGTTGAGAACGTTGAGGTGGTGGTAATTGAGGTTTGCTCCTGCACCTTGAAGATGGGTAGGAGGGGGTGGAGTCTTACAAGCGGCAGTATCCGCTAAAGACCAAATCTTAGGTTTGTTTGTACTGTTCACACTGTTACTTCCATTGCAGTCGGATTTTAACAGGTCACTTGCTGAGGGGTCACCTTTCCCTACCCCGATTGTATTGTTGTTATGATTGGGTACGACGCTGTTTGGACTTGGAGCGCCATGAGATGAGTCACAGTCATCTAATAGTAGATAAATTAAAATTTGAATTTTTTTTAAACTAAACGAACCAATGTACCATCAAGTAGAAAACGAGTCATTGTGAGCCGTAGAAATAAAAAAAAAATGAGCTTCTCCAACCATAATAAAAAAAACCGGCCTTTGTACCCGCAAGGAAAACAGAGCCGAAACAGTCGGAAAAAAATGGCCTTTACGCGCGCGGAGAAAACAGGGCCGAAACGGTAGGGGGAAACTGGTCCTTCCGCGCGCGGGAAAAACAGGACCGAAACAGTCAGGGACACCCTGCCCAAAAAACAAGTACAGGGACAAGAATCTAATTTAACTAAAACATTTCCATAAATGGGCAAATTTTAATATAAAAAAAAAAGTGATTAGTTGGAAATTCGTTTGTGTGAAAGTGCTTTCGGTTCAACATTGACACTGAGGGAGTCAGAAGCAGGGAAAAAGTGGGATATTATGACATTTCTGGTGAGATGATTAAATAAGCTTCAATGAAACTCAATCTCCTTCGAAATGTAAACGTAATAAAACTTTCTCCCCTCCCTCTACTCCCTGAATATGAATGAGAAAGGACCCATGAAATCTCCAAACTTAATTTTCTACCCAATTGATTTGTTGATGTTATTTTGTCTGGTGAAGACGCTGATGCGCTCTGCGCTACTCCTACTTTCATTTCATACCCATAACAAACCAATTCATCAAAAGAACCAGTCATGGAGAATGAAATACTCCAAGTGAGTTTATTATAAAAAATCTCTAACCCTCCTAACACATTTGGTAACAAGGATCTCAACAAAAAAGAGAAAAAAAAAGTTTTTTTTTTTTTAAATATACACTCCTACTCACCAGGCTTAAAGTCAGTTCAATTAAGTGTCCGAATTTGATTAAAAGGATGGATTAAGGATTTACTCACTTAACTCCTCTATTTCAAATGGGAAATTGATGTTGAGCTCAGTCTGTCGAGTCATTGGATTAATTTTTTCGTTAAAATAAAATCTCATTCTCTCTAGTTTACTTCAGTGCCAAAACCTTCATCGTTATACAACTCATCAACAATGAGATAACAATCCCTGTAGTCCTTTTTTTTTCCTTAAATATATGATGATATTATGAGTATGACTATGAGCCAGAAGGGTTGGAGATATATAACAATAGAATCACCCTGGACTTATTTTTTTCAACCAAAACTCATCTTGGATTTGTGTAAATCTAACCCTTTGGCCCTAACTATAGTGAAGAGGGCGAGTATCCAATCCATTTCAAATTGCCCCCACCCCTTCCCCTCCGAAAAAAATTTTTTTTTTTTTTTGCTAAGCCTTTTCCTACCGTTTCGTTAGCCCTTATCATAATTCCATTAGCGTGTTCTAAAAGTGATAAGGTCAATTCGACACTGAGGTCAAGCAAATAATGGATTTTAATTATCTAACAGGTTTGGATCTGACTAATGTAAAAAAAAAAAAAAATTAACTCCTCACCATCATCGTCTTTCATGTCCTCATCGTCATCATCTGTTTTATTCTTTGGTTCCCAGGTCATTTTGTTCTCTTTCTTGAGTCTTCTTCGGGCATTGGCAAACCACGTCGAGACTTGGGTCAGGGTCATCTTTGTAATAATTGCCAACATGATTTTTTCTCCTTTTGTTGGATATGGATTCTTTTTATGCTCATTAAGCCAAGCTTTGAGCGTCGCTGTAGATTCACGCGTGGCATTCTTCCGACGTGCGGCCAAATCATAACCCCCACCATACCTACGTAAAAAAATAAAAAAATATTATAAGAATTAAAGAATTTGCTAAACTTTAATCAAGAAATAAAGGTAATTTACTACCATATTTCTTAACAACTTCTGAGCTTAACAATAAATTCATAGATGGGCGGAAGTGATAATATACACAGAGATACTGGCCAAAAAAAAGGGAAGTTTGAATGTATAAAATAAAAATTAAAGAAGATTAATAATGTCAGGCATAATCAAAGCAATCAACAATGATACCTTGACAATGAAAAATACACATTTTTTTTTTATACATTTGAAACACTAAATTAGCAATAATTATAAAATTTTAACAACAAACAGTGAAGCTACAGGGGTTAATGTGAATGAACAACAATTCGTCTATTTCTCTAGCTGTCCTGAAGTATCCACGATTCTAATTTGATACACTTGGTGCATGTCACTGGGACTGTTATAATTTCATGTATCGTCATTTTTTCTGCTTATTACATTTAAAGCTTTCATGTATTGCCATTTTTTGTGCTTATTACATTTAAAACTTTCATCTATATATCTATTTATGACTATTTATTTATTAAATTCATCTAATAAATAGCTAACTCGTTAGCTGCTAAAGGCTACAAAGGAACTCTTTGATTAGTCAGGAAGTGTCAATGACCTTTGAACTACTCCTTAAGAACTACCTCCACTTGTCCGTTTAGATGGCGCTTGTTACTAAAGAAAAATTAAAATTACCTTGACATGAAATTCCTTCATTAAAAAATAAATTTGCACAAGTTTTTTGGTAGCACTTAAAAGCTATTAAACCTATTTACTCAGTTAATGTAATACTTTGTGTGACAAATGCAAATATTTTAACACCAATTAAACATTTCCTCTAAACACAACAATGTAGTAGATGTTGGTACAAATGAGTAAATGAGGATTTCCTCTTCTTCCCATTGTTCTCTCATATCCTTATCATTTGCATAAATCTTATTATTACAACTTTTGCTAATCTTACACTTCTCTCGTCATAAAATCCTTAAATCCCCCCAACACTGACAGAATATACACAGGAATATAAATTTTTTTTAATAAAAAAAAACCTGAATTTTTTTTGTACAATTCCACTTTTTTTTTTTCTGACCACATCGCGTCGTCCGTCATGCACTGTTGGCACTAGAGTCAGTCACTTGTTAATAAATCTCATTGTCTTTCCGTTAACTTACTAACTACTGTCGGTTGTAAATGGGTAAAATGAATATAAAAAAAAAAGAAAAAAATTTATGTAAAAAATGGCAAGATTTTGTTGATAGATAAATTTTCGCACGACAAGGGAAGTGTAAGAAGACAAGAAGTTCAGGACATAATTACAATAATTTAATAATCATATAATAATATGATAAAAGTAGTTTTACAATGGTTAATTATCGGTTTAGTTCCAGCAACATAGGTTTATACTAAATGTATTTAAAAAAAAAAAAACCTATACTATTTCCTNTCAGGACATAATTACAATAATTTAATAATCATATAATAATATGATAAAAGTAGTTTTACAATGGTTAATTATCGGTTTAGTTCCAGCAACATAGGTTTATACTAAATGTATTTAAAAAAAAAAACCTATACTATTTCCTAACAGAATGACATATAATAATAACAACATAAGAAATAGCGCATATATACTGTATAATTAACTGAGAAGTATTAGTAAATTTAGAGTATAATATTATTACATATTATGTCCTAAATATTGGTTTATGATATAAATTGACTACTATTATTATTAAAATATCTACCTAAATGTTAATTAATAGTTCCAATACCCCAAGAGTGCGAAATATAACCTAAGAGTGCGAAATATAAATATACTTTTATACATCCTATTTAATAGCTCCCAAATTATTATCATTTTCTCAAAAATTTCTTACACAAAGAAAGTTGTATTTGTATGTATGTAAGACAGTATACTGCAAAACTATTAATCGATTTATTCCCACTTTAATAATATCTCGCTTATAATGTCTTTTATGCCAAGTTAAGACTTAAGCACATATTATTATACGATTTTTTTTTTTTTTTTTTTTTTTTTTTGAAATTATCGGAAAAGTGTAAAAAATGGAAATTTTTGAACCCTTTTATTCTATCAGAGTCAATTTTGTCGTGGTGATGATCGTTTTTCTATAGATCCTTCCCTGCTGTGACCTCCACTTAAGAAACCCACTTTTTCCCCCCCTTAATGCATTTCCTTCAAAAAAAAAAAGNTATTATCATTTTCTCAAAAATTTCTTACACAAAGAAAGTTGTATTTGTATGTATGTAAGACAGTATACTGCAAAACTATTAATCGATTTATTCCCACTTTAATAATATCTCGCTTATAATGTCTTTTATGCCAAGTTAAGACTTAAGCACATATTATTATACGATTTTTTTTTTTTTTTTTTTTTTTTTTTGAAATTATCGGAAAAGTGTAAAAAATGGAAATTTTTGAACCCTTTTATTCTATCAGAGTCAATTTTGTCGTGGTGATGATCGTTTTTCTATAGATCCTTCCCTGCTGTGACCTCCACTTAAGAAACCCCCTTTTTCCCCCCCTTAATGCATTTCCTTCAAAAAAAAAAAGAAAAAAAAAACTGAACTTCCTCTGGTTTACCCGGGCATTTCCGACTCTAATAGAAATCTATCATTCAATTTTATGGCCAAGTGCCTTATCTCTTTCAGAGTATCAAAATCAACAGTGATTTGGATTTGAGTAAGAACTCTGACGAGTCAGTAGTGCTATTAAAGAGAGAAAGAAAATGGACAGGAGACATATATAATATATATAATATAACATCAAAATATAAACCCTCTTTCACCATTTCCTATATCTACTAATCTTGAAAATGTCCTTTTTTTTTCTTCTTTTCCAAAAAAAAATCCATTTTTCATCTTCCGTTGGTCCTTATATAATATATAATAGCTACTTTACTCCTTTCATTTGATAAAATGAAAAAAAAAATTGTCCAAAATAGGTTCCTGACATATGTCAACTCTCCTAAAGCTCGTCATAAACTCATCCCTANATAATATAACATCAAAATATAAACCCTCTTTCACCATTTCCTATATCTACTAATCTTGAAAATGTCCTTTTTTTCTCTTCTTTTCCAAAAAAAAAATCCATTTTTCATCTTCCGTTGGTCCTTATATAATATATAATAGCTACTTTACTCCTTTCATTTGATAAAATGAAAAAAAAAAATTGTCCAAAATAGGTTCCTGACATATGTCAACTCTCCTAAAGCTCGTCATAAACTCATCCCTANGAAAAAAAAAATTGTCCAAAATAGGTTCCTGACATATGTCAACTCTCCTAAAGCTCGTCATAAACTCATCCCTATTCGAAAACGATGTCCGTTTTTTTTCGGTAAAAAAAAACGAAGAATTGTTTCCTTTTTGATTCTAACTGTGTACAGTAGTAGTAAGTCATAAAAAAAAACGGTTTTTATTGCCAAGTAGAACTACATTGTTACGGACACTGTGAATCAAAGAGTTCCGAAACGATTAGAGAATCATTTCCACAGCGCATGCAGCGCCTCAATGTCATCTTCAACACGTGGTATAATTCAAAAGGACGAATCAAAACTATCTCCTTTATAATTTATATATGAAATTATTCTACAACTTTCTTCTTCTTCTTATAATTTTTTTTAACTAAAAATTATTCTTAAATGATGATGCTTGTGATTTATAGCACCAGTTTAGTAGTTGCACCACAGTTATATCCGCCTGAATCCTTTGACAACTAACTACCTAGTTACGGAATTTAAGTAAATTTTTTGAAAGTATTTAGAAATATCCTTTATTGACCTGAGATGTCTAGAAAGTTTAATATATGACCTCCCGTCTGCATAATGAGGTACAGGTTTATTTATTTTTTTTTTCTCTCCTTCTGCCTGCGGAGTCTAATAATTTAGTATGTGCAGGGGATAATTGAATTAGGATCCTTCGTTGAGTACCTTCTCCCTGGTTGTCGTAATGAGGAGATATTTTTTTTTGGTGGAGTTAAAAGGGGGCCTGGACGATGTCATAATAAATCAGTTGTAGTTGTAAGTTGTAGTTGAGTCGGATGGTTAGAAATAATCAAATAGTAGTAGTATGGTAGTAGTGGTTTTGGGCTAATCTAATTTGGAAGAAAAAAAAAAGTCAGTGTGTGGGATCATGAAATTTAGAAGAGTCTGTCCGTATGTGGCCAAAAGTCAGTGGTTTAGTAGAGACAGGTCCTAGTGATCTGTTGGATTCGATGAAACCTATCACTTGTATATCCGTGTCGAGAGGAATTATAAAAGTAGAGAAAAAAAAATAATAATAATAAGAGGAATGGTGACTGACCCGTATGCCGCTGCGAAGGTCGGGTCATATGGATAGTAGCCTGACTGTAGACTCCCAGGGTTTGGCCAGCATGAGACGTCGCCAGTTCCGCTCCCTTCTTTCAACCCTGCATAGGCCCCACCCTGTCAAACAAAAATGAGAAACAATAGAAAACAAGTCGAGATTAGAATCTTCTTCATTTCATCTACTATGTATACTCCGACGACTCGTCCATCTGCATCATTGACCCTTAAAGTCCTTAGACTTGCCCAACAACTTACAAAATTTGACAAAAAAAAAATAATAATAATATATATATACAAAATTCCATTTTCATGACATTTTTGCTTAACTTCTGGTTTCTGTCGGGTTTACCAAATATTATTATTATTATTATTATTATTACTATTATTATTATTATTATTGTTATTATTGTTTTCACGGGAACTCCCATTTTGTCCACCTCATTTCACACTCCAAATGTATAATACCTACAGAGAAGTCTCAGCGGTTAAAGTTCTAATGTCTTAAGTACAAACCCTAGGGTACCTGACGAAGACTTTAAGTGGTTCCATTCAAAAAATACCCCGTCACTCAATCCTTACTAATAGCTATCATAATTACTATGCTCAAATAACAACAATCCGTCCTTAAAAGCCAACAATTGAAAAAAAAAATGTCATTGACCGAGTTATTCTTGTTTTTAAGTGGGAGTAAACTCCCCTCTTTTTCATTATTGTTAAACTTTCACTCCGTTACATTATTGCTTTTACTTAAAATTTTTTATTAAATTTTAAAATAATAATGTTCTTTCTAACATTTGAGTTGATTTCTATCAGTTTAGAAAATATTTGAAGAAAACATGTACAGTAGTTGTTTCAATAGTAAATTAAAAACTAAATTTACATAGCTTGGGGCTATGAATCATAAATGAGTACAAGTGTGCGGAAATTTCAACTTTGGAGTATTATATATCGATTGAGATGAACCATTTTGATGAAAGTTTTGTATTTTTTTTTTTTTTTCGTTTTTCGTTTTTTGAACTTATAGATCATAGAGTTGTTAATCATGATTTTGGTTCAATGTACAGTGCGTTCGAATAAGAAAGTGAATATCCCGCGCAATGAAATTGCAAAAATTTCAAAATTTACAGTCCGTCAGACATTTGCGCAGCTGCTGGACGGTTCACCTTTCTGAAAATCTTTGCTTTGATAGTTTACTTTATTTGAAAGTGACCAAAGCACAAAAAAAATCGTCGAAAACATGTCCAGTCAGGTAAAATTTCGTACCTCTCTTATTTCAGATTCAAATTTGAAATATTTCATCCCATGGTTGACAAAAAATAAATTTGATCGATTTAATGACTCATAAAAGCAAAGTCAACACAACCAAAGCGGAATCTGAAACCGTGAACGAATCACAATAATAAAGTGGAAAAATTGGGAATGTTTTAAAAAAGTGCCCAACAATTTATGGTGACAGTGAGTAAATTTATTACGGAATGGTACGCGAACTTTAAATTAATCTTTGTTTTCATTAGAAATTTTCTCCATTGTTTTTGTTCGATTTGTTTGTGTTTGATTCTTTCGTGTGATTTCACTCACTCTTAGCTTTGTTGTTCCTGTTTTTGAATACTTTTGGGTGACCTTTTGAAAATAGTAAGTGTTGGCATTACGAGTTTTAAATTTTTATTTGAGAATTGATTTCGCAATTCGCAAATTAAAATTTGAACGAAAGAATTTAATTAATCTCACTTCTAATTGAAATTTATTGAACTCTTTCGATCAAATTTAATATTTTATGGTAAAAGAAACTGAACAGGAAGGTGTGATCATTACGTTTGGAACTAAGATACCCAAAACCTCAATGATCCAAAAACAAACATGAAAAAATTTCTCCAGGTTTGGTTTAGTCTCTTTTCATTTACCAATTTCATACGGTCATTTGTGAATAGAATAGAGGTGCACGAGTCTAACATATCTAAATTTATAATATTTTTCTGAAACTATTTCGTGGGAAGTTCGCTTTCTTATTCGAACGCACTGTATGTATCTGTATATATGTCGTAGAGTTTATTTTAACAAAACTATCATTTATTTTCAAAAATCTGTAGAACGTATGGTATATTTTGTGGAAAATTTTTGAGAAACTAAGAATTTTGGTTGTATTGTTGGTATTCGATGATTGATTTTTTTGAACTTAATGACCTAAGGACAAAACAATGGAGAGTATTGTATACAAGGGCATTCTAAAAGTGTATTTTCTTACAACTTTTTTTTTTTTTTCAAAAGATGAGACTTAGAAACTCATCAAAATTTCATTAGGAAACCGTGTCTTACAGATGGACATGGAAGAGGAAATGAAAAACCGTGAAACTGAAAGGCAGGTAAACATATTTTAAAAGGATCCTACTTCAACTCCCAATATCTTTGAATAATTGAGTAACCTAAAAAAGACGTTCGTTTTTAGAATTTTAGTAACCTAGGGGAGTCCGAGTGGGCATAAAAACTACTAAAAATTCCCTAAAATGATTTGGCTCTTTCCACTTTTCTAGATGAGTCAACGGTGGATGAGTTGAATAATTGATAAATTCCACACTGTACAATCCATTCTATAACTTTAGGTATTATTGAAATACAAAATATAAACGATGAAACTACAACTTTTTTTTTTTTTTTTTTTTTTTTTTTAAAAAATNCCTAACTTTAAAGAATATAAGGTCGAAAATAATTTCTTACCAGCGGTGAATAAAATGCTGAGGACTCAAGGGATGGATACGGATTTTGATCTGTAGCGGGTACATATGGATTCGTCCCATAAGCTGCTGCAAGTCTTGGATAAGACGAAAGAGCAAGTCGTGTTGGATCATATTGACATGAGCAGACGGGTTGACCTGTGACAGGGTCAGTGACAAGTGGTCGTCCACCATCACAACAGGAAGTACTTGGTGGAGAACTGGATGCATTATTACTACTACTATTTGTTGTAATTCCACTCGGGGATGCTGAACCACTCATCCCGCCACCTGATGATGAAGTAGGTGAACCCAAAAGCTATAAAAATAAATCAGAACAAACCAATCAACACTCTCTTTCTACCCGCCAATTTCAAATATTTTCATATTTAATATCAATGGCGTCATTCAAACATCAAGGAATCACTCAAATCACTCCCATTTCCTTCATATTTAATACATTTCTGATAATACAAACACTATAAAATATTTAAAGAAACCAAAACCAAAAACCAAAATCAAATGAATTTACACCACCCTTTGAGTTTAAATTAAGAAATCATAATTTAAAAATTTACACCCAATGTCGTTAGTAATAAGTCATATTAGAATCAGTAGTCATCAATGATTGTTTGTTAATTGATGATGAGTCAAATTCACACTGTCCCATTTTCAACTTTAATGAGTGAGTATATAACTAGCTTAAGACAACAAGGTGAGAAAATGTAAACAGTTACAAACCGTCACGCAATGATAGTATAGTTGTTAAATCTAACTTAATTATAGAGTATAATGTACTGTTAATTTACTAAAGTGTCAATAGACACATCATAACCACTTACCNATCAAATGAATTTACACCACCATTTGAGTTTAAATTAAGAAATCATAATTTAAAAATTTACACCCAATGTCGTTAGTAATAAGTCATATTAGAATCAGTAGTCATCAATGATAGTTTGTTAATTGATGATGAGTCAAATTCACACTGTCCCATTTTCAACTTTAATGAGTGAGTATATAACTAGCTTAAGACAACAAGGTGAGAAAATGTAAACAGTTACAAACCGTCACGCAATGATAGTATAGTTGTTAAATCTAACTTAATTATAGAGTATAATGTACTGTTAATTTACTAAAGTGTCAATAGACACATCATAACCACTTACCTGATTACTACTTGTATTGTAAGCTGAAGGAGCCGGTGAATAACCAAAGTAAGACATGATTGATTAAAAAAACAATCATTAAACTTTAACAATTAGTTCATAACTGTATATTTATATAAAGAAGTTAGTGAGGAGTCTTATAAACATAAAGAGTCAGAACCACAACGTCTAATTGGCGGAACAAACTACCACAAGAAGAAACACTAAAAAAAAGAGTTGTGGAAGTATCTAAGCTCCCCGTCCTCAGCGGAGGTTTATGGTAATAATTAATTAAGTCAGCCTATTGTTGTTATTGTTGTTGTGTGCTCAGGTGTAAGTGAGAAAATTGACTGGATGGGCCGAGCGTATCACGGCGTTTGCCATGCTCCACGCTTTCTATTCAAGACATTATTGAACAAAAAAAGCGTCGTCGGTAGCAAAGTGCAGCAAAGGAGGGTGAGTTGGTGGAGTGCAGTGTGTAGTGAGGGTTTAGTTAAACATAGGCTTAGGGGAGTCCTCCTTTTTGACCCGATTTGGAACCAATTGGGTGGATCCTAGTCTTGGATTGGTAGGACCACGAACTCGCTTGTTCATAGTTTGTCTTGGGGCTTGTCCAACATCTTGTCCTATCAGCCATTGGATTATGCTAATCCTTTCTCTCCTACACGGTGCGAACTGTGATGAGAAGAAAAAAAAAACAGGACATGATTTCCCTTTTATCCATTCTGTCTAAAAATCCTCATTAATTACCTGTCTATTAGCCCCGCACCCAACTGTGAAACAGGTCCCACCCACACCACGACAACCGTGTTAACTATTATATTCACAGCTAGTCATAGATACACACAAACTGCAAAAATTTTTCTCCTTTTATCTCATTTTTTCACCTTAAAAAAACCTAACAGGTTACTATAATTAATTTACTATGTAACTTATTCCCTTGTCAGTCTCTCCTCACCTTCTTTGTCAGAATTAATTGTCACAATTTGTACGACACGGTGTTTATTTCTGAAGCAATGGGACTTTTTTTTTCTTTTTTTTTTGTACATTTAAATTATCCTGACAAAAGCGTCCGTGTGGGTGGAGTCTGTAGGTACAGCAGAACTCTAAATTTTAGGAATAAAATAAAATAATAAAGACGTCAGAACCACTTGACACCGTGGAGTTTACTTACCTTATCATTATCATATTATTCTTATTTAAACTCATATAAAAGTTAAACATTCTAATCAATTCTTCAATTCATATGAATCAATTCAATTCTTTACTAAATTGGTTAACATATATCATGTATAACCCATTACATAACTTTATTACTTACATAACTATGTTTCTGATCCAATAATTACATATTTTAATTCTTAAAACTAAGAATTTGGAATCAATAAATTACTCAAGGTTGCTATGAGGATTACACAATTATCTTTTGTGTAATCCTCATAGGAACCTTGAAATTACTTATAGAAATTTTACTTTTACTTTTACTTTTACTTATTAAACATATATTATTTGATTATTCAATAATTGATTGAATCAACTTTGAAATTAGTTAATATTCCTTCTGTGTAGTAAAGTATAAATCTGTAATCTGTAGTAAAGTATTAGAGAAAATTTAGACTACTGTGCCTACTTTTTTATACACGTTGGTAATTTTATTTTGAATTTTACCAATTTTACTTTTCATATTAGATCTTTCTTGAATAGATCTCCTGCTGGTTGAGATGTTCCAAAGAGTGAGTTTTGTAAAAAAAACTCTAAATGTTTTCTCTCCAGGGATATGATAAAAATGGAAAACATGAAGTGAAAGTTGGGTAGTTGAATAATGTAAAGTTGAGTGTATGTTTATGTTTAAGAAAGAAATGTTATGTTATTCATGTGATGTAAACAATTGAGTTTGAGTAACTGGTAAATGTATTTTAGTTGAGACTTGGTTTTGTTTTCTTCCTATGATCATGAGTTCCTTCAAAGAGAAAATCATCTTGTTCTTCTTCTTGTTTTTCCTATGGTGAATCTCTCAAGGGAAAGCTTACTTTCTCCTACTTTCACTCCAACACTCAATACACTCCACACCATCTCATTCTCTACTAACTCTGTCTCTACAAATCTCTCACTCAATGGAAATCTCTTCATCGACTCAAAACTTCATGCTATTTCAATTTATACATTCACTTCTCTGTCACTCAAATTACAACATCAACATAACCATCAACTACAAAACATTCCAGCTACCTAGTCATTAATTTACTTTCGTTCCAGTTTTGACAATTTTATTATATGGGAATGAACTATTAAAATTTCTTCTTTTGTATGATTTTTACAGTTAGTGTGTGTAGTAAGTATTGGATACATGATATATACAAAATGTATTATTGATAGTAGGATACAATGGGTAGTTGAATATAATTAACTTGGTGTTTATAGCCTTAGCTTTAGCCTTATACCAAATATGGTACAACCAATGTTACAGAGGTTAAATATACTTACTTATGTATTCTTTATTATTTTGTTTACATTTAAGAATTAGATGTATAATTAATTATGTATTATATAAAATGTATTATCTTATTATGATGAGTGTATGAGTTCATATAAACATGTAAACAAAATTATCAATCTATATACTACATACACCTATCGGCTGTGACATAAATAATTGAGTATTTTTTATGTTCTATGCTCTCACTTCTGCTAAGAGCTTTTAGGTGTGGCGGAGAACTCATTAACTAAAAAAATATTTCATGGTATACTTTTAGTT
Organism: Holacanthella duospinosa; assembly: GCA_002738285.1. Lineage (NCBI taxonomy): Eukaryota > Metazoa > Arthropoda > Collembola > Poduromorpha > Neanuridae > Holacanthella > Holacanthella duospinosa. The sequence continues at coordinate 237,764 of NIPM01000121.1, read as the reverse complement.
TTAGAAATTGTATTTAGATATAAGCATAAAGTAATACAGCGGAATATAGTATGCAAATATATCCACACAGTAAATAGATAGTTTATTACATAGTATGTTAGTATATGCATACGGTATGTATATGGTGTATATGTTTACGGTATATACGTTATTTAGGATGTTCTGGTGCATCGATAAGGTGAATAACATAGTAATGTTATGTAGATATGTAAATNTAGTTTATTACATAGTATGTTAGTATATGCATACGGTATGTATATGGTGTATATGTTTACGGTTATATACGTTATTTAGGATGTTCTGGTGCATCGATAAGGTGAATAACATAGTAATGTTATGTAGATATGTAAATTAAATATTAATCTTATTATATTTACATAAATGCATTTTACATCATACATGATGTGTAGATAATACATGTGGTATACAGTAAACCTCGCTTAAACCTAAGTTTTGATTAAAACGAACTCTTTTTTACAGTCCTGGTACACATTATGTGAGTTTTACCTAAGTTAATAATTGATGCTCCCTGATTTAGCTTTTTCACGTATAAATAACATAAGATTTTGATTATTACCACCATCTGTAAATTTACTATTGATAGAAAGATTAGTAGAAAGTGTCACCTGTAGTGGTTGAACTGTATACCATCATTTATCTTATAATTTAGCAAGATTGCCTATACAGTGCGTTCAAATAAGAAGGAGAAATTTTTGAAAAATGATTTTGCGGAAAATTAAAAATTGAGTATATGTCAAAATTTTACATGCATTATGAACTGCTCAAGTTTCTGAAAATCGTTTCTACCAAAGTTTTGTTAACTCTTCTTAACTTAAAAAGTGTCACAAGACTCTAATTTGTGGGATTTTTAAAAACGCTAGTGCCGAATTTTCGTCTTCTTATTCGAACACACTGTATATTTGTTTAGTATACATTGCATATTATGTATACACAGTAAACCTCGCATAACTCGAATCAAGAAAGCGGAATATTTGGTTCGTCGTGAAACCGAAGTTCGGTTTAATGGGATAAGTGAGTAACCGAATCCTCCAATTATAATTGGTATAACTATAAAAAAAATTATAATAAATGCGTGAGCTGTAAGAATCAGATTATAAGTTTGATCATCTCCAATAAATGAGTCGGGATATTCTAATTCTAAACGGATTATGCTACTGATGGAGATATTATATGGTACACAAAATATTTTACAGTTTATAGTATAATATACAATACATGGTTTATATTATTACAAGTATAACGTGTATATAATAGAATATAGAATACTTGCAATGTATTGAGTATACAAGTGGTATGTAAGATGTATGTATGATTGTAAATACATATACCTACGGTATATGAAATACAATCAATATAATATACAGTGAAACCTATTTATAAGACCCCTGTATATGAGACCACACAACTATAAGACACACTTTTGAAAACTTTTGTGCGTNCTCTGTATATGAGACCACACAACTATAAGACACACTTTTGAAAACTTTTGTGCGTCTTATGGCGTTTATAATGTTAAGTTACCTNTATAAGACCACACAACTATAAGACACACTTTTGAAAACTTTTGTGCGTCTTATGGCGTTTATAATGTTAAGTTATCTCTCTGTAAGACCACTTTTTATAAGACACATAAATTTATACGCAACTCGAAGAAAATGCCTCACTTATAAGACCACTTACTCGAAAATTGGAGCCAAAACTTAAACTTATCATTTGCAAACTTTAATTTTTCAAAAATTTTTAAGTCATTGTCAATTCTTTTAAAATGGATAACAATCAACATCCGTCAAAAACCGTAAGTCATATAATCTGAAAGACAAAATTAATATAATTACACAAATCAGAAGTGGAAAGTCTAGGTAGCATCGGAGAATGAGATGACACGAGGTAAGGTGAAGATTGTTTTCATATTTCTGTTTTGGAAAGAGCGGCATTGGAACAAAAAGTGGTTCAACCTAAAATTACAGCATATTTCAGTGCAATTTAGTTTCAAAACACTTGCATTAAGTTGCTGCAGAAACGATTTAATCAAATAAATTTTCCATTTTACTTTCTATAAGACACAGAGTGGTCTTATAAAAGGGCTCTTTGAATAAGACCACCTGCTTATAAGACACAGTTTGGACGGCTCCCAAATGGTGGTCTTATAAACAGGTTTCACTGTACTATCACTGAAGTAGTGTGCACCATATATTATCTCAGAATGCGTATTATTTCGTATAATATTTTCAAAACATGGTATAAACTTTTTTATTATTACCACCATGAATTTGCCAAGAGACAGCGAAATTCCTCTAAATATTTGAACTTATATCAATTTTCTAGTTTATTTGAGTTTTACAAATTCGACAAAGCATTATATAATATATCTCTCATCTGGTTATTCATTCTTATATTTCCATAATTATAGAAATTAAAGTATACATTTGAAGAATTCTCTCTCAAGTAAATTTGAAAAGGGTGGATTGTTGTAAGTTCAATAAACTTATGATCCATAAGCTCAGTTTGTTTGAAATATTATAAGAAAATACAAAAGGAAGGTAGTAATTTCCTAGATTGCGCTATTACTTACTAAATTACATTATTATGGTTATGGTCCTTGCATGAAATTTTTGGGGAGAAGAAGTCATGTAAAGTTTTGTAGTAATAATTTCTACGGAAATCCAGTACTAAAGAACCAGAAGCAGGGAGTTCTAAAAGTATTTGTAAATTCATAATTTTGACTTATGTATAACAATAAAGAGAAAAGAGGGTCTTTGGTGCCAAGACTGTATTTAGGGCGGTGCAGAACTCATATATATCTCAAACGAACCTAAATACATATGTGTATACATGAATATTTAATAATAAAAAGGCGTTAAATACGACTTGAGTTATAAATAATATAACTTTAATTATTATCTCACTAGTATACTTTCACTTTCAACTAACTACATCCATATCTACAGAAAATTTTACCAATATTTTAACCAAATCTTTTACATCTAGAGCTTATACATAAACAGACGTATCATATTATATGTCTATAATCTAGTAGTTTTCTTAATTTTCATATTGAAATAGATGGTGACAGAAATTATTGAGAGAAACAGAGTGTAATTAAAACAATCATTAAATACATAAAGTTTAATTTTTTTTTTTGAAAAAAAAAATAAAAATTTTTTTAATGAAATCAACAACAATCAACCCTTTTCATGTTTTCAAAAGTAAAAAAAAAAAAATTTTTTTTTTTTTTTTTTTTACATTTTCTTAGCATTATATGATTATAATGATGGCCAGCCTCAGCCTTTAGTTTCACCAGACAGACGTTATGTGCATAACAGAAAAATATTACTAAACAATGCAATTGTTCCCAAAAAAAAAAAATTTTTTTTTTTTTTTTTGGAATGGAAAATAATGCAAAAAAAAAAAATATAGGAGTTTCCTTGCTTTCACTTTTTTTTGAAGTAATTAAGTACCCATTGTTTTCATCATTTTGGGATCATTACGCCAAGTTAGAGTCGAGGCATTTAGAAGAAGAAAAAAAATCCGTAGTAACCAAAATAATTTCAACTTCGTTTATGGGAAGTCCCGAATTTCTTTTTCAAACAGAAAAGTAATCCTCTAGGCTCCTCAACTCGTAAATTAAGTGCAGATAGAAACCAAAAAAAAAAAAGACAATAGCTTTTGTTCTTTTTTAATTTTCATTCTGTTTCAACGACGACCCACCCAAAGAGACATTCGTTCTTTTTTTCCAAATCGTTTTTTTTTTTTTTTTCTTCATTCATTTGCATTTTGAAGATTTATGTTCTTATCTGTTTCGTACATTACGGGATTGAGAGTATACTTTGCAATGATGAAAATAGCTGATTTACCCTTAGCTGAATGAAAATAAAGGAACCAATTGCCAAATTCAAGATAGGGGTAATTCAATATGCAATGATGACAATGAGTTTCGAAAAATTTTTTTTTTTTTTTTTTTTTTTTTGGCAATTCATCTCTCCAAAATCCCATAAAATACACTCCTTGTATTGTCAAGCTCAATCCAAAGACAATGAAATTTATTTAAATTTTATATCAACTACTATATACACACTTATTATAAATTTTATAATCTATTATATCATCAACTCCTTATGTTCTCTCTTCGTATAAATTAATCGATTGTTGCAAATTACTATCACCAAGAATTTGCAAAAAAAAATAAATTTTTTTTTGTGTAATAATAATAATAATAATAATAATAACAGTACTAATAAGAAAACATGTAACCATCGCTATCGTTATCGCGCCTTTACATTGTTTTTAACCTAAGGGTTTGAAAAAAAAAAAAAAAAATTTCCAAATCGTGTGGCTTGGACACACCTTTATGTAATTATTCAAAACCACACATAAAGTATTCATTGAAATTTGCCAAAGCATTGTTGAAATTAACTACTACTAGCTCAATGCTCAACTGATGGATTAGATTAATAATATTTATATGGAGAAAAAAAAAAGTAGCCTGAGGCGGTATTATAACAATTTTGCTTCTGTGGAAGTGGAATCATGTAAATTTAATATTAACGAGATGTAATGAATTTCGAAACTTTGGTCATGATATAGCTATTCTCGATTACATATCGACAAAACTTGATCTTAAATTATAATCTCTATTTTATGTAATGTAATACTACGTCAACAAAAGTGAGTTACACCATGTAGTTAATAGTTGAAATATGAAAAAAAAAAAAAAAAAAAAAAAATTTCAAATTTTTTTTTGTGTGTGTATGTATTTTCCCTTAGTCATTCTATTCTTATTTACTTTCTCCTGCTGAGACACAAATTGCTCCTTAGAATGACTAGACTTGTTATACTCTCGATGAATAAGGTATCCAATATCGACTTATTCCTTATAAATAAGGTATATAGACAGTAAAGGTCAAAAATAAAAGAAAAATCTTACCTTTTAGCGAAGAATTTTTCAAAAAATTGTACACCCCTCCTCAAATCTGTAGATGAAAATTTCAAAAAAAAAAAAAAACAATTAATAAACTGCTGACACATGGAAGATTATAACCAAAACCAGAACCATTTAATTCAATTTCTATACCTTTAATTGTTATAAAAATACATGAAGGTGTTATGTTAGAAAAACCTCATTCTTATATTATCTAATGAGCCCAACATGATTTTTCCATTACGTCTTTCTCCCATTACTCTATAGCAAGTCAACATTTAAATTGATAAAAACCCATAGTTATCTTTTAAGTTCTAATCATGTGTAAAACATAATTGTCAACTATCGACACAAATTAAAAAAGAATTTTTTTTTTCAATTTTTGTTGTATGTCTACACTTGAGTAACCAGTAGAAGAAGAGTGACAGGTTTTTAATCATACAGCCAAAAAAAAAATAGGAGATTATAAGCTAATAATGCATTTTATGTAAACACACATCAGTAAATAAAGTAAGTCAATGAATGTACACCAATGAATTGAAAATACATTTGGAATCAATTTTTAAAATTATAACAATAGTATGTCTAGATCATGTTACTATACTTATTTACCGTAAATTTTCTAATAAGGACTGGTTTTCATTTGCGGTTTGTTTTTAACACTTAATCGGGTTTTTAGTAAAGCATTTTTGAATAGTACTTATAAATATAATTATAAGTAGAACATTCAAGGATGTCTACACTTTTTTATAATTTAATATTGATAAATTTAAATAATGAATTGATAAGGTAAATGTTACAGTTAAAAAGCGATACTCGAGTCTACAGTCCTGCAAAATATTATAGACGAAGAAACAATTTTTGTGATTTCTGATACCGTTATCATCCAAACATTGTTGTCATATTTTTTTATAAGTCATGCCAAACGTAACTAGAAAATACATTTCTAAAATTGAAGAATTGTTTTTAAGGTTTAGAAATAATTTAAAATTTGAATCTTTTCTTAATTCGCTAGAGCTTTCCCTGTCGATATATTACATGGGTTTGAACAAGTATTCAACTAAAGTGTGATCAAATGAACAAGCTTTATTAGCAACAAGCTTAATTAGCAACAAGCTTAATTAATGAATTACCTGGTGTGTGGCCTGTTAAATAGTCCAAACACGGCTGTAAATACAAGTGAGATGTCCATAAATTGTTCCAGATTTCTCCCGCTCACTTTTGAAACTTCGCGGTCTACCTCAGGCACTTCTAAAGCATTCAATCACGTAATTACGAATCACGGAATCACAATGTTTATTTCTATTTACAAAAATCAGGGGATTTCATCATAAAATCTCTTGATTTTCGTGATTAATTTTTGCACCTAAATTTATTTTTTCGGTAACATATTTTTATATTAAAGAAATATTTAATACAGTTTAATTCTACCATGTTTCCATATTGCTTATGCCCGTTCTGATACTGATGGCAAAGTTATATCTTGTTTCTAACAACCAACAATGTTGTACAATTTGCTGTGTTCAGAACAAAGATATAGAATTTTTAGTTATTAATTTTTAACCCAGGAAGCTAAAAATAGATTGCTTAAAGTAAATTTTCCCAACAAACCGTTTCAATTCACACAGTCTTCTACTGGATATTACATCAACGTTTTAAGTTTATTTTTTATTTATGGCGCTAAGAGATATTTANCTAAAAATAGATTGCTTAAAGTAAATTTTCCCAACAAACCGTTTCAATTCACACAGTCTTCTACTGGATATTACACCAACGTTTTAAGTTTATTTTTTATTTATGGCGCTAAGAGTAATTAGATATTGAATATTCAAAGTAACTTTTAAAAACTTTTCTTTGTTTGGTATCCTTGAAGCTTACGATGACAGTAGACTCATTATGCCGATAAGATTTTCAATATTACAAAGAATGCCTTATTGCTAGTTAATTGAGTCGACTGTATGCAAGTATGTAGACTTTTATCTGAATCACGGAAAATCACGTCATTAATGTGATTGACCCAAACTCCATCGCCATCACCAAAATCCCGTGATTAGAAAGTGGACCGTAGGCACTTCTCACTTAAAAATCTCAAGTTTGGAAATCTAGTTTCTAGCTAGATAAGGCATGACTTAATAAAAAATGATGAAATTTGGGTAACAATAAAAAATGGAGAAATCACAAAAAATTTTATCTCACCGATAACATTTTCCAGGACTAGTTATACCGTGCACAATAAACTTTTTTCTATATTTATTAAATATGCAACTGATTTACGTACGAGGAGCTTAGAAACAAAAACAAAACATAAAAATATTCGCCTGTAAACATTCGCATAGTGATATCATCGGCATCAGTGCAAAAGTTCTTTCCCAGTTTCTCGAAGTTCACTATAGCCGAAAGTCCACAATATCACACTACTTATAATATTAAAAACGGAAAAGTATGGCTTATTACACATACACTAAGGTTAGTAGGGTATTAGTAATCGTGTCTGTCCGTCTGTCCGTCTGTCCGTCTGTCCGTCTGTCCGTCTGTCCGTCTGCCCGTCTGCCCGTCTGTCCGTCTGTCCGTCTGTCCGTCTGTCCGTCTGTCAATCTGTTCGTCCGTCCGCCTGTCCTTAGCCAAAATTTCTTTTTGATTTTGTTAGAATTTACACCTACACAAGTATCCATAATTACAATACAACAATAATTGGTTCGATTTAGTGGTTAGTTGTTGATTATTTTTTTTTAGTTTGGATAGTGATTGATTATCCATGTTTTCTTTTCAACCTATTGTTTATCTGATTCACATTTATGATGAGTCAGTCTGTAGACCAAGACAATGAAAATGTACAAAACAGGACTCTAGATTTACTACCAAATAAACATGAAACTAAAAGGGTTTAATTGGTAAAACTTTTAATTTTTATTATTCATAAATAAGTGTCANTTCGATTTAGTGGTTAGTTGTTGATTATTTTTTTTTAGTTTGGATAGTGATTGATTATCCATGTTTTCTTTTCAATCTATTGTTTATCTGATTCACATTTATGATGAGTCAGTCTATAGACCAAGACAATGAAAATGTACAAAACAGGACTCTAAATTTACTACCAAATAAACATGAAACTAAAAGGGTTTAATTGGTAAAACTTTTAATTTTTATTATTCATAAATAAGTGTCCTAATGATGATTGCATCTTTCACCCCTTACTTTCACTAGTTTCTGATCATGAATTAAACTAAAGGATTAGAAGGTTCAAATTAAACTCAAATGATGAAAATTTTTTGAATACAATTATATTTACAGATTAGTACAAAAAAAGAAAAAAAAATTTTTTTTTTTAGTAAGAAAAGGGTGGGGTTATTTAATGAAAGAGACATCTGTTTTTAAGTAGAAAGTGGAGAAAGGACTACGTGTTGAGAAGGGAAGTAGAGATGATTAACTATTTGCTTTTTATCTAATAACTATTATTTTATTTTCACAGCTGTCAATTACAAATTTAAAAAAAAAATCTATAAATTATACTTCAACTATACTCAAAAAAGTAATCGAAAATGATAAATTTACCATATTTGCTCTTGAAAATGACGAGTTATATTAAAAATTATGAGTTTTAAGTCTAGAGATATATAAATTTTTATAGTTTTGTCTTATGAAACACTGCAGTTCATTCATAGTCTAACAAATGAGCGTGTGAAATATTAAGTGGAAGATGTATGTATGTTGAAGGTTAGCGTTCCTTTTATTTCCAACACATGTCTTTTCTGAAGAATATTTATGAATATGATACATCAATACATTATCAACTTTACTAGATTTTACCATTAGAGAAAAGCCATTGAGAAGGACGAAAGGATACAACTATGAAATAAAAATCTACCCTAAACTTAATAAATGTCCAAATCTTTGGGTAGTAATTCTTTTCCTAGATTTTTACGAAAGACGGACTTAAAAAAATTTTTTTTTTCTATTGTCATTATAGAGAACAAGGGAAGTTGTTTATTTTTTTCTATCACCAAATTAATTATCATCACTTACTATCTTCATCTTAAGTCAAACAGGTAGAAGGTTTCTTACAACTTATGAGTATTACTCCAACCTCAGGATCTTGTATTATTGGTATCACTCAAGACGACATGGTGAGAGCAACAGTTAAATTACCACTCAGAATCACACGGTAACATGTCCCTTTATCACGGTAACTAACTATGGTGTGATTAAGATTAACAGTACAATCAACAGTGTTCACAAGAGAAAATTTTTTGAGTTGGCAACAATGTATATATATAAAAAAATAGGCAACAATGTATATAAAAAAAACCACGTGGTAAAAAAAAATTTAATCAAATAATTCATATTTTTTTAAACTTAATTTTTAATTTACCATTTAATATTATTATAATCTATTCTAAGTTCACTAATCACAATCACTAATCAGGGTGTAACTTTCTACCTTTCCACATACTATACTTTCATCCTTTCATCAAAATTAACACAAGTTTTTAACTTTTGTTGATTTTTTTTTTTAATAAAAGTGTTGAAAGAGTGTAAAGTTTTATTCTGATCACCCTGTATTTTGTATATTTCCAAATTTCTTTTTTTAGTGAATTGAATAATTGAACTCTTGTGGTTATATTAATTTGACCTAAATTTATCAGTAATGCCAAAATATATGCCAAACTAAAAAATTTTTTTTTTTTTTTTTTTTGCTTAAAATTGCGATGTATCATGGTGTCATGGAGAGGACTGAAGGAAGTAAATTTTTTGTATAATAGTTTTTATTAAACTAATTCTTGCGTCTCGTTGTTTATAGACTTTAAGGCAGTATAGACAATAGACGGCGCCAGGTTAGGTTCTAAGGGAACTTGACCCTTTCCATGTAACCATAATACTAATGCACTTTGTGGATTTTCTCCAGTTGTTAAAAATTTTTCTTTAGGTTTTTTTTTTGTTTCTCTCTGTCGGGACGTGTTGGACGATTATGATTCTATTGATAGAGTCGTTTGGTTTGTACAGAAAAAAAAAGGGTCCCTTTTTTCTCAAGTCCCCTTGTTCTAAGATATAACTACTAAAGGGACGAAATGAGTATCCTAAAAAGTAAAAATTGAAAATTGCAGAAGAGGATTAATAAATCACTCGCAGGCGCCAGATCGGACACCGGAAACCCCTCAGTGAGTCCCGGGTGACAAAAATTTGGTTGGTTTTGTAGCTTCCTCACAGCTGGAAAAAAAAAACTAAGAGAAAGCTAAACCTTAAGGGTCTTGAGTCCCTTGAATATCGACTCTCTCTCTAACTAAACATCGACAAAAATCTATCTTTCTCACTTTTAGGTTGTTTTGTTTCTTATTTGAAATTGATACTTTGAGACTTGGAATATTATCGTGTCATTTGAGCTCCGTTGTGTCACTAACCATGCATTCAATTACACAGACACCTAATTACTCCACTCACACTAACTAATACATTTACGAGAGGAAACGATAGACATGTGTCTCACTACACTAATAACTAAACTAGTAAAAATCTTTGGGATATGTGCATACTTATAAATATCCTTATCCTTTCTTTGAGTTTACACATGTCATATTTTGTATACATTGGTTTGAGACAGAATATGGGTTAGCCTCGACATCAACTAAGAAAACAATAGATTAGATTACAAATCATCACCAACTAAATACTATTTACTAATCAATCAATTTTTTCAGTTTTATTTTCTAGTTATGGATACAAAATATTGTAAGTTTATATGTATACTTTATACATGTGTATACCATACCTTTATGGTTCAGAACCGAAAAAAAAAATTAATTAAAAAAAATTTTTTAAAGAAAAAGAAAATTTTATAATAATATACATGGTCATTAATGTATTTTTTGTACCATTTTCTATGTCGTAGTAGGAAGATTTGAATTATTTTTTTTAACAAAGTGTGTTTCATTTTTAACTAAAAAATTTGGGTTAATTGAGGTAAATATTGAAGTGCTATTTAGTGTTTTCTAAAATAAAAAATATATTATTTTGGGTTGTCAAGGAAAGACGTGTTTTTGAACTTTTTTTGCTCCTTCAATTTTGAATTATTTCTTGTGTCATCTTACTTACTGGACCATTTGTTTAATTTTGAATCACTGGACTGAGCATTCCTGTCATCGAATCCTGTCGAAGCTGTTCCTTTACGGTCATCATCTTTACTACAAACCTTGTCAAAGTTGTCCATCAGAAGTAAAAAAAAACTTTCCTGAAAATTTAAGCATTCAAAATATTGTTGGGTACTCATCAACAACCTTCAACTTCCATAATCTCCTTGGCAACATCCAACATTACTTACAAAGCTAAGTCAATTATTTAACTTAGTATATGTTGGGTCCACCACAACTTTCCTGCTGAAAAATTGAGATACTATCACCACTTTTATATCTATCTAGGATTGCAGGGATTTGAAACAATTGTTTTACTCAGATCATTACAACTAGAAGCCTCATCCCAGTTGACCATCCTGTTTCAGAAGCTTTTGACATCATCTAACAATACTCTCAAAGCTAAGTCATTTAATAACTTAGTATATGTTGGGTCCTCTACACCTTTTCCCTTTTGAAAAAGTCTTTGATATACTATCACAACATTAATTTTTATCTAGGATTTCAGGCTTCCGAAACCGTTCATTCATTTTGGCTACTTATTATTTGGACAAATCCGAAAAATTATTTTCGACTAAACTTTGGAGAATACTTTTCACCTTTACAAAAATTGTTTCCAAAAATTGGCTGAAAATGGCTTCCTCATCCTTAGGTTATACTAATCCTTCTAATCATCCTATCCCCTCCAAATCCTCCAAAAGAACCCTCTCTCGTAATCAATGGAAAGCCGCCAAACTGGCTGAAGTAAATAAAATTGGATTTGAAGATATACATAACTTGGATAATACTTCAAACCAAAATACTGCTGTCCAAAATCTGCAGAACCAAGTTGACCTAGAAGATATACCTTTCTCAATTCCTCCCGAATCTTCCTCTTTATGTGCTCAGGCAACCTCAATCAGTAAAAACAACCCACGTGAACTTGGATTGATTTGGCTCTCTTCAACCCTAGAATATGACCCTGAAAAATCAATATCGAAAATGACTTTGTGGGACCGATTTGAAGTATACAGAAAATCCTTAAATCTCAGAGCAATTACTCAAGTCACCCTAGCCAATTGGATCAAAATATGCTTTCCCCTTGTACTTTCTAAGCGAGGGCCAAGTGGTTCGAACGGACCACATTTCACAGGCATCAAATGGAAAGATGAAGATGTACGAAATACTCTTAACCTCGGATCTAAATTGACAACATTAAGAAGAGGTATCCCAACTCTCCGCAGGGTTCCAAGAGGTGCCCGATTTGCCCTTCGAACTGCCCTCACTAAATGTATAGACGAAGTAACTTACAATAACACTGAGGATTCCTGGGCAGAGCTTCTCATTTTTCCATTTGTCACTCTACAAGTTCTACACCACGAGACTAAAGTAACCAATCTCACTTCTTGGGTCAAATCTAACATCGAAAATTGGAATTCACTTAAAATTGAAGCAGTGCCTCAAAAAATGACGGATATAGAATATTCTCCATCAAAAATTTGGATAAAAGTTGAAGCCAAACTTGGCGATGGAGACATATTTGGAGCCATTCGTCTAATCACATCCGATGACACTATCGCTCCAGACTGTCCAGAAACTCTATCAGCTTTAAGAAGCAAGCATCCACCTCATCCAACTCCCACTAATTTTCCTGGCGATTCTGACTTTCTAAACCCTCTTTTGATTCTCGAAGAACCTGATATTTTGAAAGCTATTTCCTCCTTCAAACCCGGTTCAGCTGCAGGTTTAGATGGTCTTCGTCCACAAATTCTCAAGGACTTAATTAGTCAAACACTCAAAAGATTTATTAGAATCAATAAAANCTCAAAGAACCTGATATTTTGAAAGCTATTTCCTCCTTCAAACCCGGTTCAGCTGCAGGTTTAGATGGTCTTCGTGCACAAATTCTCAAGGACTTAATTAGTCAAACAGCAGACAACTAAAAAGATTTATTAGAATCAATAAAGAAACTGTTAACATTGATCCTTTCTGGTAAAGTTCCTGAATGCGTTCGTCCAATTCTTTACAGAGGATCCTTAACTGCACTCATGAAAAAGACTGGAGGCATTCGTCCAATCGTGATAGGAAATACTTGGAGAAGACTAGCAGCTAAAATTATAACCAAGCGTTTTTCTGGTTCCCTCTCTCAANAACCAAGCGTTTTTCTGGTTCCCTCTCTCAAGACTTCCTTCCCAATCAACTTGGAGTAGGTGTCCAAGGTGGTGCAGAAGCCGGAGCTCATGCAGCTAGATTTCAACAATCTCCATGATTCTGTCAAAATAGATTTTAAGAATGCTTTCAACGAAATCAGAAGAGATACGCTCCTGGAGAGAGTAAAGATCAGACTTCCCGCAATATATAACTTTGTTCACCAATGCTATCGTCTTCCAAGTGAAATCTTTTATGGAGAAACATCCATTCTCTCCGATCGAGGAGTTCAGCAAGGAGATCCGCTCGGACCTGCTCTTTTTTGTCTCGTCGTCCAACCCATAATTGAACAAATTGCCTCCGAATTTAATGTCTGGTATTTAGATGATTGCACCATCGCTGATTCTCCAACCAAAGTTTTTGAAGATTTAGAGAAAATTTTTCACTTAGCAAAAGATGTTGGATTATCCCCAAATTTTTCTAAATGTGAAGCCACCATTCTTGGAAATTGTGAAGGGAGGGAACTCAAAAATATCATCTCTAATCTTGAACTAATAGTTCCGGGAATTCAAATGATGGAATTATCTAAAGCTTCTCTTCTTGGAACACCAATTTCAAACGAAGCGATTCGAGATTGCCTACAACAAAAAACTGATGCACTCAAAACTTTTGGAGAACGTCTTTTGAACATCTCCAAACATTCTGCTTTTTTCCTTCTTCAAAAATCCATTGCCATTCCGCGTTTAATCTTTTTTATCCGAAGTTCCCCAACTTGGAAACAAGTTGAGAGCCTTACTTTATACAATGATATGCTGAACATTATTCTTGAAAACATAATTAACTCAAATCTCTCAGATCAAGCTTGGATTCAATCATCGCTCCCTATCAGACAAGGCGGTTTTGGGATCAAACACGCAGTTGACATGGCGATTCCGTGCTTTCTCGCGTCATTCAACAGTGTTGAACCTTTAGTGTCTGCCTTGCTCCCTAACAATTTTCAAATCGACCCTTCTGTGAAGACTGCAGAAAACCTTTGGACCTTAAAATACTCTGAGAATCTCCCTGAATGTCCTTTAAGAAAATTCCAGAAAACTTGGGAAGAACCTCAATCTAAAAATCACTTCCACTTTATCCTTTCTACATGCTCCTCAGATGAAGACCTAGCGCGAATTCTTTCCTCTACCAATCAAGAAGCCGGCGCTTGGTTAGAGTCATTACCCTCCCCCCAACTTGGAACCCTTCTTCCTGATGAAGTTTTTAGAATTTCTTGCGCGATACGCCTTGGCTCTTTAATTTGTTCTGCTCACTTTTGTTCTTGNCGAAATCAGAAGAGATACGCTCCTGGAGAGAGTAAAGATCAGACTTCCCGCAATATATAACTTTGTTCACCAATCCTATCGTCTTCCAAGTGAAATCTTTTATGGAGAAACATCCATTCTCTCCGATCGAGGAGTTCAGCAAGGAGATCCGCTCGGACCTGCTCTTTTTTGTCTCGTCGTCCAACCCATAATTGAACAAATTGCCTCCGAATTTAATGTCTGGTATTTAGATGATTGCACCATCGCTGATTCTCCAACCAAAGTTTTTGAAGATTTAGAGAAAATTTTTCACTTAGCAAAAGAAGTTGGATTATCCCCAAATTTTTCTAAATGTGAAGCCACCATTCTTGGAAATTGTGAAGGGAGGGAACTCAAAAATATCATCTCTAATCTTGAACTAATACTTCCGGGAATTCAAATGATGGAATTATCTAAAGCTTCTCTTCTTGGAACACCAAACGAAGCGATTCGAGATTGCCTACAACAAAAAAATGATGCATTCAAAACTTTTGGAGAATGTCTTTTGAACATCTCCAAACATTCTGCTTTTTTCCTTCTTCAAAAATCCATTGCCATTCCGCGTTTAATCTTTTTTCTCCGAAGCTCCCCAACTTGGAAAGAAGTTGAGAGCCTTACTTTATACGATGATATGCTGAAGATTATTCTTGAAAACATAATTAACTCAAATCTCTCAGATCAAGCTTGGATTCAATCATCACTCCCTATCAGACAAGGCGGTTTTGGGATCAAACACGCAGTTGACATGGCGATTCCGTGCTTTCTCGCGTCATTCAACAGTGTTGAACCTTTAGTGTCTGCCTTGCTCCCTAACAATTTTCAAATCGACCCTTCTGTGAAGACTGCAGAAAACCTTTGGACCTTAAAATACTCTGAGAATCTCCCTGAATGTCTTTTCAGAAAATTCCAGAAAACTTGGGAAGAACCTCAATCTAAAAATCACTTCCACTTTATCCTTTCTACATGCTCCTCAGATGAAGACCTAGCGCGAATTCTTTCCTCTACCAATCAAGAAGCCGGCGCTTGGTTAGAGTCATTACCCTCCCCCCAACTTGGAACCCTTCTTTCTGATGAAGTTTTTAGAATTTCTTGCGCGATACGCCTTGGCTCTTTAATTTGTTCTGCTCACTTTTGTTCTTGTGGTTTAGAAGTTGAAGAAACAGGTCGTCATGGTCTTTCATGCAAGAAAGCCTCTGGAAGATTGGCAAGACACGACGGGATAAACGACATCATCCTCAGATCCCTTCGTTCAGCCGGATTTCCAAGCATTAGAGAACCTCCAGGTCTTTCAAGACAAGACGGAAAACACCCAGATGGAATGACACTCGTCCCCTGGTCTAGAGGAAAACCATTGGTCTGGGACTTCACTTGTGTGGATACATTCGCCCATTCATACATCTCATACACCAAACAAGACCCTGGTGCTGCCGCTATCATTGCTGAAGAGAGGAAGATTAAAAAATACAACTTTCTGCCAGAGAATAAATTCACTTTCGTTCCTATCGCTGTCGAGTCAAACGGAGTATGGGGACCCAAAGGTCTGAACTTGATTAAGAAAATTGGCAATTACATTCAAATCGCTTCCGGAGAACCTCGTTCTACATCGTTTCTGATTCAGCGAATAAGTCTAGCTATTCAACGAGGAAACGCCACTTCCATTTTGGGCACTCTTCCAAAAGGAAAGCATTTGGAAGAAATTTTCTATCTTTAACTTGCTTTTCAATAGATCCACTTCTGTTCTTTTAATATTAATTTTGTTTTTATATTTGTATTAGGAAAATAACATCAAGTTTGTAGTTAAAATAAATAAATATATATATATATATATATATATATATAAATATAAAATATGGCAAGTGTATCTGGAAATTAAACGGCGGAAATTTCAAAAATAAAATAAAATAAAAATAAATTTAATCTATTTAGTATCTATTTTGTTACAAATTTATCAACAATGGTAAAATAATGGTAAAAACTTTTTGTTATAATACAAAATAGTAGTGTAATGAGTAAATTTATACAAAACGTTGATACTAAGTAAGTATGACGCCTTTTTTTTACGGGAATACACCTTAATAAAATCCTATTGTTTTTTTTTTCCTTTTTTTTTTATTACTTGAAGAGTTGTCAGTTGTCAATTGTCAATTTCCATGTCGAGTCTTGTCATGTCATTTTTATTCTTGAAGTGTCCCTACCCCTGACGCCTTCTTCTTTTTTAGAGTACCTTGAGTTGATTGTCTCCATGGTTTTTTGACATAATGGCGCCTAATGAAATCAGTTCCCACTGATCATCCATTCCCATCTCCACTTTTTTTTTTATACTCCCTAAATATCTAGGCAATAGAAATAAAAAAAAAATACAAAAGACAACACTTTCTTAACTCCGAAACATTTTGACCAATCACATCCAATCCTTACCTCTTCCCTCGCTAATCCGGTTTTATTTTCACTTCTTTAGTTTTAACCACTGCTTTTAGATTTTTGGATCTACCAGTCCGAGTTTCAATTACGAAGAGTTGGATAAGAATACAAAATAAGGAGTTAACAAAGTCTTTTTTTTTTTTTTTTTTTAGTTCAACCGTCACCAAACAACAATGGACTCTACTACATTGGCGCCAATCATTTAAATATATGTCGTAAATATACAATGATCATTACACATGACAACATCCATTTTGTGGTTACTTATCAACAACTCACAGTTTCTCAACAATTAAAATTTTACTACCTCGGAATTTTTCAGTTTTCACACACGCTAGAGACTACTAAATTTTTTCTTACTTTTGATAACTTTATATAACTTAATTCAATATAATATCTAACTAAACTTTCAGGAACATTTCATTTCCATTTAACAACTTTAACTTTTTGAACTTATGAGCTAATAATGAGTTACTTTTTTTTTAAAGTACACAAAAAAAAAATTTTTTTTTTTTGGTTTCAAAATTCCTACCACATAGTTATTAGAATTGGGTATTGTGGCTGGTGACATCCAATCCATGGAAAGCGTTTTGAAACCAGTCATGCAAACTTTTGACATGGTGTCCTCAGTACCCTGTCCTGAAGTAGCGTCAAGTTTCCGTTGTCTTTAGTGGGACAATCAGGCGCCTCACAGGTCACAGAGTCAAATGTCAAGACATTCTTTAGTACGTTAATTGGTCTTCTCAATCATTTCCTAATAAGGGGTGGGGAAAGGAGCCCTTACAAGGCTCTTCCCTCAGTCCTTAGGTCTAACGAAACAAAAAAAATTACAACTGTCTACTAAAGAACAATAAAAATAAACCTATGAAAATGAATTTAGACACAAAATATATAATAGTATATAAGAACTTTAAATCTTATATAAGACCAGATTGAACTCTTAGCTCAATTTTCATTATCCTTCATCTTCATATTCTTGTTACCTAACTATGTAATATTATCATTTAATTTTATTAGACTTAAATCTATTTATCAGCTTAATAGATACTCTCCAAGTCCATCTACACTCTATTCAATATTTATGATTATGACATAACTACATAGTAACTTTTCAAAAAAAAAAAAAAAAAATTTTTTAACACTTTATGTCAATAATATATACTTTTAAGATTTTATTATTGAAGCATTAACTTTCCAAAGTCCGAAGTAACTGAGGTCATTACTACCGATGATATATTAAATAAAAAATTGATGAGTTGATTAACACTGCTATTACAAAAATNAAAATTTTTTAACACTTTATGTCAATAATATATACTTTTAAGATTTTATTATTGAAGCATTAACTTTCCAAAGTCCGAAGTAAACTGAGGTCATTACTACCGATGATATATTAAATAAAAAATTGATGAGTTGATTAACACTGCTATTACAAAAATTTCCATACTATAACTCTGATTGGTTAATGTCAATTATCAATTATGAAACCTAAAGTATAATATTAGCACACAAATCTTAACCTAAATGAGAAAATCAGACAGACAGACGGACATTGATCACATAAACTCCACCAGTCTTGTAATCTAGTCTTGTAATCTAAAAAAAAAATGTTAATCAGGTTAATTTAAATCTTAATTTGGTCCTGAAATGTAAAAAAATATCAAAATCGATAAAACCTCAAGTTCAATCGGTCAGAAATCTCAAAATTTTAATTTAAGGATTTTACTGTTGTTAAGCCCTATTTACACCTACCAAATTATTTCAACTCCCTTGTTAAAAGTTTTTATATTATAAACATAAGACTTTATAAATATAAAGTTTTACATTGTATATTACATATTTTATATTCTCCGAAACGTATTAACTGAGATGAATTCCCTAGTAATTTAGAGGTTAAGTACATTCTAAATAGCTTTACATAAAAATGTCAAAGGTCAAACTATTATTCCGGTTTTAACAAAAAAAAAAAGAGAAACGAAATAAAATTTTTCAGTACGACTTTAGAGTTGAGATAGACAAGTGTTTCTTGTTCTTCAGGGTGAGCAGTCATGTAATTACGATTAGTTATTACGATTATGTTTATGAATATGATTTCCCATTCAAAATCCATTGTTGTAAGAATTCTATTGTTCGTGTGATACGATTCTTCATTTTTTCTTATTCTTAACAACACCCTCAGCATCTTGTTTTCGGCAGAATAATGAAGTCGATTAGTATTCAAAGGAGTAAGTGCTAATAACTACATGTCGTAATTGCAAAAGTAATTGTAAAAATTACAACAATTTCCTTCTACTATTATTCTTGTTCATTACGGACCTGAAGAGTTAGTTATGTTTTTGACAATGAGATCTAACAAAATAAAAATAAAAAAAATTTTTTTTCTTTCCTGTCAGAAAATATTTAAGTTAAAATTTTTTAACAAAGTACTACACATAAATTATAAATATTAGTAAGAATTTTTCATCTGAATGGGACTATAATGAAAAGTTTTATTTTGAAATTACTCTAAATCCCTCCTAAGAATAATAAAAATAATTTCATCTTCTTTTAGTCCCGTAATTTTCAACATTTCATCATCACTTTAAATGCACTCTGAGAGAAAATCTGTAATTTCCACACCCAACAATTTTCATTAAAATTTTAAAATCTAAATCTTTCTTAAGATATCCTTAGAAGAGTAACCTAACCAAGTCTCTCATAAGTTAAGGGAGTTTATGAAAGAGGGTGGAAAGTAATTAAGTCCCATTTAATTCTTAAGTCCTAAAGTACTACTACTAATAATAATAATAATAATCCAGAAGGACCTCTTAAGGAACCGTCTACTGGAGCAGGTGATGAGTGATGAGGACGTCTAGGCCTTATTTCTAAACATTAAACTCATAATTTTCAAAAACAAAGTTTTCAAAATTATAGAGAACGTCTAGGTGAAGCCTTCCCTTTGCGGTTTTTGGTTTTCAACATCTAGAATGTAGTTTATGGGTTAAAATCACGTCATCTCCATTTTCATTACTCTTCAAGATGGCAAAAGCCTTCCATCAGAGAAAATTAACTTTGAGCATGAAAGCGGAAGAAATACTCTATCATGGTTGGTGCGAAGAACATTATACTACTCCTTTGATAACTCAACCGATACAGCCCTCCCATTGGCTCCTCAAACACTTTACATCACACCAGTAGTCTTGGCCAACATAAAAATCAACTTTGATTTACTAATTTTTTCAATTCACTTATGTCTAGGTGAGGTTTTCGTAGTTTTAGGAATGCTTTGTAGATCACAGTGACTGCGAACTTCTTGAGGAATCGTTAAAGGTCAATCGGTCATGCCAAAGGTCACATTTCAATATGATATTATTTTCAAAAAAAAAAAAAAAAAAAAAAACCGCGGCAATGTTAACAACTGGAAGAAAAACTCAGATGGTGCAGATACAACAGGAGTGTCCAGAAATTTGGACATACTCTTTCACCACTTCTGCAAAAACTGGTAAGGAGTGTTAGAAAATTTAGGAGTAGAATTTGAAATAAAAAAAGAAGTTAGCCAACAGATTCCTCCAATTTAAATCGTAAGAACGAAAAACAACAACAAAGTTTGTAGACTATACATAGCACATTTTGATATAAAGTTCAAAGGCTCACTTCTACCAGTTTTGGTGAAAATGGTGAAAGAACTAGTCTACAGGGTTAGCCAAAAGTTTTTACGTTTTACCCATGGGAAAGCAAGTTTGGATAAAGCAAGCTTGAGGAGTTAGAAATTAAATAAAGCCTTCCAGTTGCATTGTTCGCGGTTAATAATTGAGCGCGCGTAATTTGAAATATGATTCAAGTTATGTAGTGTAAAATTTGGTGCACATAAAACATTATACTCATTTACATCAAATGAAACAGCAATACGTTGGTTGAATNGTAGTGTAAAATTTGGTGCACATAAAACATTATACTCATTTACATCAAATGAAACAGCAATACGTTGGTTGAATTTTCACCCTATGTTTTCTTGTTTTTTTAGACTTGTTTATTGGCTACTTTTTGTCTATTTTGGAGAAATTGGTTCAAAGTGGGTTAAAAGAGTTTGGATAACTCTGTATAAAATTAAAAGGGGTAAAACTCAAGACATTCTACTTCTTACCCAGCCCTAAACATAGAATAACCTACGCAACCCGGGTGGTAGGCTAACTATATATATTTTTGAATATTTTTGTGTAAAATCCGAAACATTTTAAGGTATAATAATACAATAATAATTAATAAAAAAACATTTCCCAGGTATGTCATTTTTTCATTCATCTTTTGGATTTGATATAAAAAAAATCAACCTTTCATGAATTTCTATCTAAAAAAATCAACTCCAATTAATCAAAGTGACCTGTCACATGTATTCCGTTTCATTAAAATAATAGCCGCCCAACCCACTCCTAGTAAAATAAAAAATCAACCACAACCCGTTAATTCATAAAAATTTCTCCCACTGCGCATGAGCAAATGGCAACAAAAAGGAGATAATCCATTTCCTTCACACCTCCACCAGCCATTACTATGCAGATCATTTCCATTATTGCCAGGTAAGAATTTAAATGACATGTCAAAGAAAGGTGTACAGTATTACATGCATAACCATTTTAAAGAAACATGATAATTCGATTTCATGATCATAATCAAACAAAAACTTATATCAAATCCATTACATTCATTTCAAATTTTTTCATTTTTTTCTTCTTTTTTTTTTCTCCCGCCACGGTTGAATTGGTACCACACTCAAAAGGAAACCATAGCGGTGAAAAATCTTAAAAGAAAAACTTCTTACACAGTCATGATGTGAAGACTTGGAAAATTTTAATTAACGATGTGTTTCAGTATGAAGTTTATTACTTTTTCCACCTGTGGTTTTTACTATCTACATTACAACAATGCTCATTATCATCACCTTTCCCATTCTTGTTCAAATTTTGAATATGAGGAATAAAAATCTACTCAACTTTGAACTTAAAAAGTACCTTAAAACTCTTTTTTTCTTTCGGTATTCTTACCCCGTCACTCTTATTTCAACTAAATTGAAACTAGAAGAGAAAAAAAAACCGGTTCTTTGACAAATGTTTTGACTGTGTATTATATAAGAAAAAATAATCAATTAATCAAAATGTATACCAAGAAGGATGAGGTTATCATTTCGTTAAGCCTAATTTTCATATCACACCCAATATTTCAAAAGTGGAAGCATGATGAGCCTTAGTAATCCGTCTGTCAAATCAAATATAATTTCTCACCAAGATTATAACAATTTATAAGGGCAAATATAGATTAGTTAATAGAAAATCAGTAGGGGTCTACCTTTTTAGTTTCANGATTATAACAATTTATAAGGGCAAATATAGATTAGTTAATAGAAAATCAGTAGGGGTCTACCTTTTTAGTTTCATACTTTCACAGATGACTTTATTGCACACTTTTATGTTGAAGCGCGCATGAGTGTGAAGCTACAGCGGGTGAGACCTTATACCCTTCACACTTGAAAATATTTCAACTCTTTCTGTACTAAGTGTGCAAAAGTGTGAAGAGGAATCGGGTGAGCCCTAGGTTTGAAGTAGTAATTAAATAATCCAAATGGGAAAACAATCAAATAAGGCTAAATTTTCAAAATTTCAGTAATTTATTTAGGGTTATTTAATTGAGTGCAGGCAATACATAAACGCTATCAATGCGTTATTAATGTCATAAATAAACGCTAATAAATAATAAATGCTATCAAAAATTATCAATGTCGTTGATCAAAATCTTGAAAACAATTTAAAATCGAAAATCTGAAGTTTTTAATTGACGGAGAAATAGAAGTTGTAAGCAAGTGTGAAAAAAATTATCTGATCACTTTCACACTTTCACACTTTGTCCCGCTGTGGAGTCACATTGGCAAATTTTGAATTTCGGGGCGTGTTTTCACACTTTTGTAAATACTTCTGTGAAAGTGTGAAAGTGCTCAAGTATGAAATTTTTTTCGGATGAGACCTGTTTTTCTGCGCTGCTGTAATTGGTTCTTTACACTTTCTGGGGAGGAGTTTCGCACTTCTCCTTCACACTTCTGTGAAAGTGTGAAAGTGTGAAAGTGTACAATATGAAAAGGTAGACCCCTAGTTTATATCTACAATCTACATTATTAACAATATATATCTATCTCATTTAAATTATTTTAATTTTCTCTAAGGGGTTACTTAAGTAACATCAAAAAGTGGTCCCACATGTGAGAAAACCGCTATGAGAAAAACTAATCGACTTTAGTCGGATTGTTAAACTTAAGCCCAGATTAGATTATCATTCAAGACAACAATATATAGTTTTCGTTTTCTTTTAAAATTTTCCATAAACCTACTAAATTTTTGTGCGCATGGTCAGTTATAATAATAATAGAATTTTCCAGGTGTAAAGAAAAAAAAAAATTAAAAGTGACACTTGTATAATTGACATATATATAGTATTATGTCTCAAAACGAAATATAAATAGCGTCAGCGTCACATTTGAAATGCAGCTGCATAAATAACAATTCATATTTCATACCCTACAACTCATTTCATACCATACAACAACCTTTCAAATTTTGTTTCAAAAAAAGGTAATTTCCGTTTTCGTTTATTATTCTTTTACCTCAATTCATCATCTCTTTTTTTCTTTTTTCATCTTTTTTTTGGCAAATAGATTTGTTTATTTTGGTAAAAGTTTGGATAGGTCTTAAGATTTAAGGATTTCAAAAAAAAAATTTCATTCAACTCCTACGCCTACCTTTTTGACACATTATTTATTTAGATCAGGGTGAATTGACCGAGACCGAGACAGAATGTATACCTTTTTTGTCAGTGACCAGAAGTGATACAAAGTGACAGGATTCAGTATTAGATCTTGAACCTTTAGGATTTGAACATGGTGTGAATGAATGTTAGTTTTTCTGACTCAAAGGTAAGATATTTCATCCATTGTCCTACCTGTTGTGGTAGGTTAGGAAGACGGGTATTAAAACTTTTATTTTTGAACCAAATATTGACATCAAGTTGTTTCACCGAGGTGTGAGGTCAGGTCAGTTTCCTTTGACTATATCTTATATACTCAATAGAGGTGGGTTTTTTTTTCAATGAAATTGAAATTGAAATACATAATAGGAGGTTTTCCAATATGGATCTATGGATAGTAGTTTCTTTGAAATTTCTTCAAAAAACTTATACCCTCCTACCTGATACTGAATACTGAAGACTGAAGACTGAAGACTGAAGACTGAAGACTTTGTTGTAAGGTTTTGAAAAGATGTAACTGGGAGGGAAAGTACAAGAGTTACCCAGTATGTGGTGGACAGTAAGTACCCTCATTCGAGATGACAATGGAGGACGACCTGAAACGAATTAAATAATAGAAAAGACCAGGTTGAGGTACTATGGAATCCCTATTCTTAACTCCAATTGACTGGGTAGATTTGAAAAAAAAATATATATATAAGAATTTAGTTGAAAGGTTATTTCTATTCAATTGATTCAAAATAAAGTCATTTCTTCAAAAAAAAATTTTTCAAAACTTCACTTTTTCAACGGAAACGCAGCAGGGAAACTTCCGAAGTTCAATGGATACAAAACCTGAATGAAATATACCGTGAGAAATTTTGAACGACAGTCAGACACGTGGTTATAACACCAATTCCTTTGGAACTAATGCCCAATTTATCAATCAAAATACTACCTAAGTGCTTCATTTGTTAATTTCTAATAATTTGGTAATTTGTTATAATAACAAAATGATCAATTAATGGTATTCTGTTGTTATCTATTTTGATATTACTGACATCATAATTTGAGCCATAGTTAGCAAAAAAAAAAAAGTTGAAATTTTGTAACAAGTATTAGTCATAAAAATTAGTGGAGTGGAAAAGCTACTATAATAATAAGTAGAGGTCGGCAGAAAATCTTAAAAAAATTTTTTTTTAAACCAATAAGTTTAGTATAATAAATGAAGTCGTTCAATAATTAAAAACGATAGTCTTTAATTAAAGGCACAAAAAAAAATACTTTTACTGAATGTTAAAACCTAATTATTAATTAATTAGGTGTAACTCATATAAATGTTGAGATGGGAGTGCACTCTGATGAAATAAAGTAGTTATAAAGTTACTTAAAAAAAAATTGGAATTAGATTATAACCATTTATTCAAAAAGTACGCGGTATTTGAGATGTTACAATCAGAATTTTTAGGGATTTAGTGTAACTTACGCAGGTTATAAAAATTTTATGTGATTTGTATGCTTTTACTTAAATTAATTTTACTTTTTCTAATTTTCATGTAATCTATTCCCTATTGAATGATACATTTATGATCAAACTCAATCTGATCAAAATATACTACAACTTATATAGTCAATTTGGTGGGTTTACAGAGTGTATTCCTTTTATATAAATTAAGGAACCTTTCAATGTTATTATTAGACATATTGAATAAAAGATTTTGTTTGAAATTCATTAAAGTGATATTTAGAATCATTATTTCAGAAAATGAAAGTGAAAAGCTCTAGGCTAATAAATGGCATTGGAGTACCACAAAATGGGCCAAACAATCAGTCACATTAGGACTCCTAATAATTCATTCCTGTCAAGTCTACACCAAAACTAAGGCATCCTGCCTACTAACCATTTACAAAAATTTACACTATTACAATTCACGACCCCTTTGGTTTACACTACCAAAGGACCGATAATATTTACTTTTCAATTTCTACCACTACGAACTGAAAAAAAAAAAATTTCTTTGAAACCAATTTTGAACAAATCTAAATCAGCGTAATTCGGTTGTAGGAACAAGGATTGAAAAATATATGGACATGGACTGATGAGGTACGCGGTACTCTCAGAGTTGACATGTGACAGGGAGTGTATTGTTGTTAGTCAGGTGTGGGTTAACAAAAAGAAAATTTCCATGACCATGGTGCTAAAAAAGATGGTCATTGGAGGATCGTGTGTGGTAAGGATCCATAGACTAAGGGTACCCTCCCTTGTTTGCACTTTTTCTGGACCGTCATAATCTGATTACCTGGACCTCATTTGTCATATCTGACTCCCAAATCCTTATTTTCCCAAAAGCTACTGAATGCTACCTTATTTTTTTTTTCTAGGAACATAATCTCCCTTACTATGATTTCAGACCCTTCAAGGGACAATAGAGATCCAAACGGCCATTTCACCTTTTATAAAAGAATAAATCTTTACAGATGTCGTAGATTTAGGAATTAGAGTACCAATTTAAAAATTTTCATTTTAAAACTACCAGCAAGACAGACCTAATAGTAGATGGTAATATATTTACAATTTACTTGAAATTTCTAAGCGGATTTGCAAATTAAGGAAATTGATATCACTCGTCCACAACATAATACTATTTTATCCTGGGAAAAATTGCACAAAGATTTGCGCCTTTATTTATTGACTTTGAATATAAAAAAACGAGTTTATTAGCTTGATTTACATAAAATTGAAGTTAAATACATATTGTAAAATTTTTCAAAGTTTGGCTAACGTGTCATCAAACAAAAAAGTAGTAGTACTAAATAAACAAAAAATTTGCGAAATTTTTTTGTTATCCTTATGCAAATAGTAAATATTTTACAACTTAACCCTATGGATGCTCAAAATTGATGAGCTTAAATGTGTTCAACAATGAAGAGATTAATAAAAGAGGGTTATAAAACTTAGTATTGTATCTAGGTGATTTTTATTATACAGTTAATAAGCTTATGTTGAAATGTCCGTTGGTGGCGATAAACAGAAAATTATTGAAATCCTTAAATCCATCAATGAAAATTTTTGGTAGTGAAGTACGAGGGTGAGAAATGGGCTTAAGTTGATCTCTACAGGGTGTTTCGTTAGGTTTCATGACAAGATGAAAAATACAAATCTCTACTTTACATTATTACAAAAGAACTATTCAAATTTAATAATAAGAGTTGTAGAAATATTAAATTTTAATCCTATTGGACCTAAATTGACATGGACATATCCAATGGACAGTTAGGTATATTATTATTCACGCTTCAATAATGGTTTAGCAAAGAATTACGATTTGGAACTAGAAATGAACAAAAATTGTCAATTTATACCGAGNCCAATGGACAGTTAGGTATATTATTATTCACGCTTCAATAATGGTTTAGCAAAGAATTACGATTTGGAACTAGAAATGAACAAAGATTGTCAATTTTCCAAATAAAAATATCCCAAGAGAATTCAAAAAAAAAATTTAAATTAAGCCAATTAGATTTAAACAAAAATAAATAAATATTATAAAAATTATCTCAAATACGATTCTCTAGGTTTGAATTTTTTAATTTTCTTGAAACATAATAACACAAAAAGATTTGATATTATTAATTAATTATTAATAATTAATTATAAATTTTATTAAAGTTATTATAATAATTATAATAATTAAATACGTTAATTAAATTTAAAAATACTAATTTTGGTAGTAATATTCAATTGTTGCATGTATGAACGAGCAAATTTTGACCTCTCCATTGCCATCTGGTGTACAAAACTTTAATTTTTTTTGTATACACAACAATGAACCGGGTTCGGGTGAATATTACATAAATCAAATTTTGCAATAATTAAAAAAAAATTGATTACAATTTTTATTTATTTTAAATATAATAAATAAAAATGATGTAAAACAGTAAACAAACAAGGTTATAAAATTATCTTTTGTTGGGGATTACCCATTTCTTGTTGTTATTGATTTTGAGTTGAACTTTAACTATCTTTGAAGTTTGAAATTGGTAGGATTAACGGACAATTTTTTATCAGTTCATTGTTCTATGATATTTATCGGTTAATGTTAATCTCATGGGATTTAAGAAAATATTCACATTAATTTTTGAATTTTTAGAAACCAATATAATATACCTCCAGAAAATATTGACATTCAAGTATTCACAATTATTCAAGAGTTAACTCCATTTCAATTTAAAAATAACAATCGAAAATTTTTTCATTTTATTTTATTCCTCATTATTGTTAACATTTGTATCAAAAGCTGTGTGCACTTATTCAAATCTCAATTTTTATTTATTTTTTTATTGTTACATACAAGGGTTATAAAATAGATCCGTCTGTGCAATTCCACAAGCTTTCATAGAAAAATAAGTCTAAACTTTTTATATATTATTTAATTAAATTATACTAATTTTTCAAGCAATTAGACTATTAAGTAGAAGTAAGGCCTCAGAAGTAAATTACGATAGCCCACCAATTTTGAATAATTAAAACGAGCTTTATATATTATATAATTTAATAGTGAAATTATAGTAATTCTACAAACGGAATGTTTGTGAAAATTGTTAAGTTTCTAACGGTTTGTCTTCTGATAACTGCTACAATGAGGTTAAAAGGATCAGTGGCGGGAATTCCAAAATGTAATTCTGAACATTGTCCATTTGACGACTTGTCAGAAGAAGAAATTAAAGATGTAGTATCAATAATTCAAACTTCGGGATATTTCCGTACAAAAATTGCATTCCCAATTATAAGAATGCAAGAACCAAGAAAATCTGATTGGTTCTCTGGTAGATATCAACATCAACGATTCGCATATACCGCCGTGTTTGAATTTTCAACGAATATTATTACCGAAGTCTTGATTGACTTGAGATTGGGTGTAATTATAAAATTGACTGCGTTGGAAGATGGGATAGCTCCACCAATGCTAGAAGTTGAAGATAATGAAGTTATTAAGATTGTCAAAAATGATATCCGGTGGCAAGAGGCTGTAAAAAAACGTGGAATTTTATTGGATGAAGCTGTAATCCATTGTTGGCTACCAGGATCATTACTTGATTCAGAAAATGGACCAGGGAAACGGCTCATTCGTACAATGACTTATTATACAATGCAAGGAGATCGATATCATCATTGGGCAGTATTGGAAGGTATCATAGCAACCGTAGATCTTGTAAAAGGATCGGTCATTGACCTTTGGGATGATGAATTTCTAAATCTCACATCACCGCTCCAGGAGTTACCAAATTTTGAATCAAAACCTCAAATAAAGCCACTAGAGATTATTCAATCACAAGGAAGTTCAATTATAGTCAATGGTCAAGAAATTTCTTGGTACAAATGGCGCATGCGTTATAGTGTAGATCCAATTTTTGGACTCCAACTCTATCATGTAACTTACCAAGGAGACTGTGTAGAACGATCCATTTTGTATAAAATTTCTTTAGGTGAAATGTTTATACCTTATGGTATGAAAGGAAGAACATGGCGTTGGCGTAATGCTTTCGATGCAGGAGAATATGGTATTGGAAAAAATGCAAACAGTTTAAAAATTGGGTTGGATATACCTGAAAATGCTATTTTGTTTAATTGTACAATTGCGAGTGATACTGGGGAGAAGTCAATAAAAATTAATGGTTGTGTGGGTGCTTTTGAGCGGGACACTGGTGTGATTTTTAAACATCAGGGTTGGGGAGAAGCCTCAGGCAGGCGTGGTAGAGAGTTGGTTATCACTCTCATGACAACAATTGGAAATTATGACTACAGTTACGACTACATCTTTCACATGAGTGGGGTCATTGAGGTCAAATCAAAACTTACAGGAATTATTCTTCCAAAAGGATCCAACAAACATACGAATGAACCACAAGAAGGTGAACAACCTTGTCTCACTGATTGCTTGACACTATTGAATGACTATATAGTTGGTCCATCACATCAACATTTTTATAACTACAGAATTGATCTAGATGTAGATGGATCTAAAAATTATGTCACAGAAGTCAATGTTACACCTGACCCTGTCGGATCAAATCCAAACGACTGGGATTATGGAATGTTCTCACCAAAAAGTACAATCTTGACCAATGAGATCTACCGAGATCATGATTTTCAGTCACACCGAACTTGGCATGTTATCAATGCACATTCTCGGAATGATTATGGCTCACCACGTGGGTATGTCCTGAAACCTGGTGACGCTTTGGCCTATTCTTATTTAACAGAGCCAAATCCTATTTTTGGCCGGTCAAAATTTATTCAACATCCATTTTGGGCAACGCTTTACAAAGACAATGAGCAAACACCATCAGATAGATTTCCAAGAACCGGAAGAGATGATGAAGGATTACCAAAATATATATCAAATTCAGAATCTTTAGAAGATACCGATACTGTCCTTTGGTATACATTTGGGGTCATGCACAATGTCAAACCTGAAGATTTCCCCATAATGAATGTCAATTTGGCTTCAGGGTTCTCTTTGCTACCTTTCAACTTTATGTCACAAAATTCAGAAATGGCGCTAAAAGATAGATGCCCATAAGTGAGTTCAACTAGTTTCAAATTATCCATAGATGGCCTCATTGTTTAGAAATCAAGCTTATAACATATTGGCTTAAGACAAGTTTTATTATTATAATTTTTTATTTTTTAGAATAAATCAAGACTTGTATGTAATATGAGTAGTAATATGAGTATTTTTGCTCAAATTATAAATTTGCAATAATTAAAAAAAATGCTTCAGAAGCATATTTTAAGCTTCCTCTTTAGCTTTATTTCATTTCCGGTGCACAAAACTCAACTTGTACATCTGTTACTTTACTAGAAAAGGAACCGACTGGGCGTGTATATAGCTTATATCCTTATCCCCAAAAAAAAGTTTTTTTTTCGGTTTTACACTACTATTTTGTGGGAACCGTGAAATCCGCATTGGATCGATACTTGTGAATCTAGAGTATGATTTTCCGAATGACGGACCTAGAAGAAACTGAAGAGAAAAGAATTGTTAGTGAATTTTGTCATTTATTTGAAAAATCTAAACAACTTTTCAATGGGTTGAGGTAAGTTTTGTAGAACCTACTGACTTTATCAATAATTAAAAAGTATCAAGAAACTTCAAAATTCAAATTCAGCCAATCAGATTAATTAAAACTCTTTTTCAATTTGATTGGACAAATTTGAATTTTTTTTAATTTCTTAAAGGTATTCACAACCTAAGAAAACCCGGTTTGCTTTATACTAGATCTGTTCTAAATTCTGTGACTAATTTATTATTACAAACTTTTTGTTCCAGAGACCTGCCGCCTTATGGTCACAAGCAGTGGCAAAATTATTTTGGCCGTGCCTTCGATGTTTACACCCGCTTATGGAAGTTTCAACAACAACATCGTCTCGTCTTAGATAAAAAGTACATGCTAAAAAGATGGCAAATTGGCGAAATTGCAAGTCGGATTGGACAACTTTACTACCACTACTACTTACGAACTAGTGAAACAAATTATTTAAATGAAGCTTTTCAATTTTATGGCGCCATACGAGCCCGTGGTTATTATTCCAAGCGGGAAGAACGAAGTGACCTCATGGTTAAGAAACTACGTTACTATGCTCGATTTATTGTGGTTTGTCTTCTGCTCAAGCGCATGAAAAATGTACGAGAACTTGTTAGAGTAAGTAACAGCTCAATGGTTCNATTTATTGTGGTTTGTCTTCTGCTCAAGCGCATGAAAAATGTACGAGAACTTGTTAGAGTAAGTAACAGCTCAATCATCATTAATGATTGATTATTGATTAATGAATTATTGAATCTGATTTGACAAATTATTACACAGGAATTGGCCCAACATGTTGACGAATACACAGCAAATTTTGAGCCTGATGACCAATTGGAATGGAGCCTTGTTCTAAGTGAAATTCGTTCATTCGTAGATGCTGACTCACCGGTATCAATTTTTGACTCAACCGGTGAGAAGCTAGTGTTGACATATCGTTTGTCACCTCTGACCACACCACCAGTGGACCGGTCACCTCAAATGTGTCTTCATCTTCAAGAAATTCTTATCATTGGGACCAAAATTGAACAAGCCCGTTTCTCTGAATTGACAATTGACATGTTTCGAATGCTCCAAACACTTGAAAGAGAGCCAGTAGATGATAACAGTTCAATTCCTTGTTTAAGAAGAGATAATCCTCATAAATATTTACTGTACAAACCTAATTTAGATAATTTACTAGTCTACCTTAGTTCCGGTTTCAAAGATGTTGAGTCTGGTGGTGTTCTTTTGCTTTATGTCAGTGGAGATCCAATCCATGGAGACAGTTTGGGACATGGATTAAGTAAGGATTTTTTGTTATTTTAAACTATGTTAATCTAATTGACAATTTTCATTGGTTCTCTATAGTTTCAGGTTATGAAGGAGGAGGAGTTGCCATGTTGAAAAAAGATGATCTTCGAAGTAGTCCCAGAAGAATGCGGCTTGGGCAGCCTAAGAAATGGTAATCAAAAAATACTCATTTTAACAATGTTTATACAATATTTAATGTAAAAATTTTATCCTGTCATGCGCAGTTTACATCCAGGAGATATCATGCCGTTTACTCGTAAACCATTATTTCTTATCATTGAATGTGACAGTGGACATTTATTCCAAGATATTTCGAGTCCGTTTGGAGCCCCATTGGTCATCTTCATCAGTGCACCAGAAATGCCTACATTCCTTCAAGGTAAACAGTCATGGGCATGCGCAGAAAGATTCATTCTTATCATGTTGAACATTTAACTATAGAGAATCAACCAAGTGGTTCAGTGCTGACACTCTTCCTACATTGTCCACTGTCTGGATTCTGCGTACTCACTGGTATCGACTCTCTAACACTTCCACTTTGGGACATGGCGCAGACGTACGTGGACAAATTTATGGCAGAAGCCAGTCGCCTTTTTGTCGAAAGTTCATGTGGTGACTACAATTTATTATTATTTTTTAGTCTGTATTTCAAAATTAGTTATATTTGGCGCAAAAAGTTTTTCAGAAACATCATAAAAATTTAGACAATTGCACGGAAGACAAACATTGTTGCTTTGTAAACACAGAAAATACCGTTCCGTGTAACAGTCTATTTATTTCTCATTGCTTTTTAGTATAAAAAAATGCGGTAAATACGAGTTACATTTGAATCACACAGTATATTAAAAAAAAATTTTTTTTTAACCAATATAATTAATATGTTCATTGATTTAGATGATGTTTACATGGACTTTTTCGGTGACGACTTTCTTCGACTCTTGATTCTGAGATTTATTTTCTACGAATCTGTTCTAAAATATCATCGATCATTTCAGGTGAAATTTTACATCAATTTTAATAATAATTTATACCAATTCTTTAAATTTTAATAAAAATTAATTTATTTTTCTAAAGTCTCCTTCACATCATCCTAGATCACAACCGGAAATCTCTATTCAACAAATTAGCACTCCACTTTCTGCAATTGTAATTGACCTTGCTCAGCATCTCTCTGTTAACAAAATGTTCTTCGATCCTGATTAAATAATTAGTATGATGGCCTCTCTACTTCGAATTAAATTTAAATTAACATCTAAACTAAGGTAATCACAAATTACTAAATAATTTTTGAGTCTCTTTTAAACAAACTGAATGCACAAAGTCGCCATTTTCCTTTTACTTCTGTTACAACTATCTAACTATCGCACGGTGCTAAATAAATTGAAATCAATAAGATTCATTCAATAGAAATGTGGAAGATTTATTATAGTAGATTCAGCAGTGAAAAAAAAAACGATGCTTAATATTTTCCATAACTAGTTCTCACTTTAGTTAGTGTTTTTGAAAAAAAAAATTGTCCTGAGTATAATAGATTGACTAATGACTAATTGAACACTTAAATTAGAATTTACCGCTATCTACTTTAATCTGTAGTTGATGGTTTGAATTTGGATCGCTTCCTTGATTACCTGCTAACGCCTAAATCAAAAAAAAAAAAAATAAATAAGAATAATAAATTTCAAATTTTCATTGTTAGCGCTGGCAACATTGCCCGACTTGCCTTTGCTTAGCCGCCTTTGCTTTGGCCGACTTGGCAACATTGCTAGTTAGCAATAATTTTATTTTTTTTCAAATTCTTACTTGTTGGTAAAGTATCTCTAATTCTTCATGGATGTACTTGTTGAGCATTTGATCAAGTAATTCTTGATTTGGAATCACTTCTTTACTGACACGAATTGTAAAATGTGCCATGTCTTTATATGTTGTCACTGTTAAATTAGCTCCTACAGGAAGAAAAAAAAAATAATTAAAATTAAAAATTTAATTAATACAATTTAAAGTAATGAATTTTACCCATTGAGCAACCAAGGGCAAGGATAGGATACGATTGGAGGACTTCATGACCAAACACATTCACTTGAGCTTGTGTCCCTGGAACACTCGATAAGAGTACCGGAGGTATATTGACCTCACCCCAAGTCGTATAGTTTTTAAGTAAAGGACCAGGAACTATATATAATCCTCGAAAAAATTCCCACATAACTCCATGCATTCCAAGTTTGTAACTATTCTTCACATTTTCGTCAAATTTGACTAGAGCCTTGAATCCTCCACCAATTGGCATCTCAGAATGAATCCAAGCGCTGAAAAACAAATTTCACAAAAAAAAATTTATTTTATTGCCTTGCTATACCTGATTGAGTTCAAATCGTCAGATTTAAATTAACTCTCTGTCCTTCATTTGCATAAATTTTTTTTTGTCTTACAAGTGGTTAATGAGGGTTGCTTCAGATCGATTTGGATATGGAATTGGAATCACCATTCGAATTTGATTTGGAATATCCGATTTTCCAATATTTTCAAGTAATCGATAGAAACCATTAGAAATTATTCCACCAATGGCAGACTGGAACATACATTTTGAAGCTCTTCGGACAACTCGAATCTTCTCTAATGAGATTTCTGTCCAAGAGGTCAAACCTTCTCCACAATATACTGAAACAAATTCAATAGGTTAACTTGATTACTCATATTCATTGAAAAATATATAAAAAACGAATTTAGAACTAATTCTTACGGTGTGGTCTGAATCCTTTTCGAGTTCTAGCCAATCTATAAGATTTTAAAGCGTTCCAAGGGAAAGTATACCAAGCGTAGATCCAGTGTATCCATGACAATGATCTAACTGGTGGTGTCTCCAAATGAACCCATCCACCATCACAAATATATTCCAAGAGTTTCATAAAAGAAACACCATCACCTAACATATGATGGTACTTGGTAACCATCGCACATCGGTTTCCATCAAGGTGGACCAGCATTATGGCCCAAAGTGGTGAATTTTGGACGTATCTCTCTGCACCCCAAAGTGGTAAGAAGGTCTTGAGTTCGTCGTCCGTCATCACTTTATTATGTTCGAATACATGAGAATTGACCTGTAAAAAGACAAAAATGAAAAATTCGTTTAGGTATTTTTTTTTATAGTTAATTAGATTATTCCGGTGTATGATTAAATGTACTTGTTTTTCTCATCGTTTACGAGCGGCCATTTGCCACTTCCTGTAAGTTTTATAAATCAGAAGGTAGGCTTTAAGGAATACATTCATTTACCCTTCAGGTTATTTTTTGGATCATCATATGATGAAGTAGTCCAGCGGGTTTTTCTTTGTAAAATTGGGTAGCAAACCGTAGCAACCGCGAACACAAAAAGAATATATGTAGATATATTGATTAGGCTGAAATATGTACATGGATAGGTAGATAGATGGATAGATAGATAATTGAAATAGCGATCGGAGAATAGATTGATTGATTCAGAAATGTACATTGATAGGTAAACACATAGATAAATAGATAGATAGATTGATAGATATATATAGATAGATAGATAGTTAGACACTCTAACTAGTATTTTTGGGACCACTGGAAGTTACTTTTGACCTATGGTCTTTGCTGGAGAAAGCGCGGTGACATAAATTATTGTCAATTGAACTCCATAAACCAATTTTTTTTTTGGTGATAGTGTTTACGGTTTCAGAAAGATCATGCGAAAGTAGAGAGGGTGATTTTTTTAAATCAAGTCTCTGCGACAACTACGACAAAAGTTAAGATTTTTTGAAAATTCTAATTTCGGAACATTCGTTTGGGAAGGGACACCTAACTAGAGTATCGCATGAATCTTGACTCAGGAGTCGACTCTTGACTCAGGAGTCGACTCTTGACTCAGCAGTCGACTCTTGACTCAGGAGTGACTCTTGACTCAGGAGTCGACTCTTGACTCAGCAGTCGACTCTTGACTCAGGAGTCGACTCTTGACTCATAAGTCGACTCACAATATTTTTGAGTTTGACTCTGACTCTGACTCACTAAAATCAAATAGTCAGAGAGTCGACTCGGAGAGTCGTTGACTCTTGACTCTTTAGTATTGAAGTCTGACTCTGAGTCGACTCTTCAGGAAAAGAGTCAACTCTTTATAACCCATGCTCAGAACATTCCATTCCGTCTCATGAAATTGCATCAGACATACTAATATAACGCGTACATTAATTCATCAATTTGTCGTTTGTGATTTTCTCTGCTATACAAGTTTTCACTTTTTATTTACATCGACTTTGTTATTCTCCAATTCTTATGAAATGAAAAAATGGATATTCAGTAAGTTATTGTACTTGACAAACTTCCTGATGTAGAAACGGAATGCGGATCTCAATCAACTAATCCAGTGAATCAAAAAGGTGTAGTACAACATTTTACAGTTGTCGAGGTTAATAATAAACCTCACTACCCTTGTAATTATTGCACATAAGTGAACTTAATTAATATAATTAATAATAAAGCAATAAACTAGACGAGTAAGAAATTTGTTTTAATTAATTTAAAAAAATTGTCATCTGACTATCTGTCATTCGTCTCTTGAGTCGACTCTAGACTCATGACTCATTGACTCTGACTCACAGGCAAAAAACCCAAAAGAGTGAATCGACTCCTAAAAATTTAAACTTTGACTCTGACTCTGACTCACTAAACCGAAAGAGTCAGAGCGTCGACTCAGTGAGTCAATGACTCTGACTGCAGGCTATAATGTGAGTCATGCGATACTATACATCTAACTTCTTACGTACATTGTGTTGTGTTGTACATTGTTACATGTTGTTATAAGACCATATTGGTTTAAGACCCAATTTCCAAGATGTGGTTTTGAACCAGCAGCGTAATGTATTTAGAATGGGAGAATAATTTGTTATGAGACCATATTGTTTATAAGCACCAAAATTTTCGCTGAAAAAATTAAGGTTTTATTTCCGTCGACTAGTGTATATATACATACATGGATAATATATGTATATATAAGGATAAATTTATAGTTTTCATCATAGGCTCTACAAATCTAAAAGTTTCAATCCTTTTTTTTCGGATTCTTCCTATTACGTCAAGTATTTCCAGTTAGTTCTCACCATAGAGTAATTGTGAAACTAACTTGTCAAGTATTTCTAGTTAGTCTCACCATAAAGTAATTTTTAACATAACTTCGTCGGTAGTACTATTTCTAGGTGTCTACGTTTGTCTCTACATACAAACCAAAGTCTGTTTCAGCTTCTTTCGGATTTTTACTATTAATATGTCAAGAATTTTTATTTAGTTCTCGCGATAGAGTAATAATGCTATTTCTAGGTATCTTTATTTGGTTCCAAAAACATAAAGTTACTTTCCGCTTCATTCGGATTCTTCCTAATAAGTCAAGTATTTCACTTTATCCTTCTTTATACTGTGCAGCAATGAGAAATGCTTGATTTAACTAAAAGTAGAATTCCTGAGCCAACTAGAAACTTGTAGAAGACGACGAGGTAGAGCAATATATAGATAGATATATTTAGCAACGATTAGATAGTGTCCAAAAAACAGTATCGAAGCATCTCATTTAGAACCAATTTGCATCGAATGAACTAAAAAACCGTTTTTCGAATTTCAGCACCAAGCGATTTTTGAGACAATCATACGTTTGTTTGATTAAACATTTGGCTGTGTTGACCACCATTTCAATTGGTCGAAATATCCCAAAATGTGTAATTAGTTCTTATGCAGTTCATCTTAGATATTGTGTTGGGACACATCCGGACGGACAGATGGACACGATGTTATAAACCCCTCCAGCTTCTCCGTTCTCAATTAATCAATTTGAAAATCGTAACATGCTAACTTNTGATTAAACATTTGGCTGTGTTGACCACCATTTCAATTGGTCGAAATATCCCAAAATGTGTAATTAGTTCTTATGGAGTTCATCTTAGATATTGTGTTGGGACACATCCGGACGGACAGATGGACACGATGTTATAAACCCCTCCAGCTTCTCCGTTCGCAATTAATAATCAATTTGAAAATCGTAACATGCTAACTGCCAAGCTTATATAATATAGCCTTCAAATTTTTTCGCGAGTATCTTTGCAAGGATTTTCCTGAAGTTGACCTTGTCCGTTTATCAACTTTCAATCATGAATCATAGTAGTACCTTAAGCTATCATAACATTAAAAAAAATTTTGAATTTTTTATAAATTAGCAATGTGATTCATAATTATTCAACAAAAAAAGATGAGGCTTAATTAAAATCTGCTAGATTACCTGGGGTCAAAGTCTTACAAGGCTGATAGAGAATGAGTGAATTTTTGCTAATTTTACACAACAATATGTTGAATTTTTCCTTTCAGTTTCATAGCATTGTTATATAACTCTCTCGTTGTTAATTAGCTAAATTTACAATTTACAATTTACAAGATTTTCTTAAATATTTACATTAAAATGATAAAGAACCTTGACCCATCTGCTCGTAACATTTTCATCTCCAAGCATCAGTGATCACTTTGTGTAATGAAATGATATATAGTTACATATGGTTTTATTTGTTAATTGTTTCGTTATGGACATCTCTATTACACCTACAATTTGTTTGTTCATTTCATACATGAAAAATTTATGTACTTGACAGTGCACCTTATTATTAAAATGTAATCAACAAAATAAAAATTGCAACAAGAGGTTTGTGAAATTTAACCCTTAAGTTGCCGTTACGGTGTCAACAATCTAAATATTTTATTACATATGTTACCTAATGAGAGTAGAAACTAAATTTTTTCATAAATTTTTTCCTATAGACAAAT
Organism: Holacanthella duospinosa; assembly: GCA_002738285.1. Taxonomy (NCBI): domain Eukaryota; kingdom Metazoa; phylum Arthropoda; class Collembola; order Poduromorpha; family Neanuridae; genus Holacanthella; species Holacanthella duospinosa. The sequence continues at coordinate 198,873 of NIPM01000121.1, read as the reverse complement.
ATTCTTAAATAATAATATTAATATTTGGCACAAACAATGGCAAAAATATTATTATTTTTTAGTTTTTTTTTTGGACTTAACCAACAAAAAATAAAAATTATTAACTTTCATACTGCTAAAACTCCTGTTTCATGTAAGAGGTTTAATTTATATGATTCATATGTCTTATATGCGTGCAAGCATAAAAAAGTTTAAATTAAAAAAAAAACCACCATATAATTTATTTTTGCAAATTACAGGTAAATATTGTCAATTTATATCATATTTAAGTGAAAATGTGTCACAATATATAAACATAAGTTAGGATTAAATTGATTTCAAGTCGAAATTTTTAGAGGTAACGATTAAAAAAAAAGAGTATGGCACTTTTTTTTTTCAAGGTAATTTATAAAATATTACCTAACATTGTTTAAGATCTTTTTAAATATGGCCTTTCCATTATTGATCCACTCAAGTTTGATTTAATTAAAGTAAACAATGTAACAAATCAAAAAAAAAATTAATTAACATTCATTGTTTTTAAAAATGGAAGGTGACGAATACGACTATGGGAATTCCATTGCGTAAATTAGTAAATGTAAAATTACATTTTAGATATTATTACACTTTTTTTTTTCTTTACAACAAAAATTTTACCTGGTGAAATTTTGAATAGACCTTACTAATTATTAATAATGTAGTTTTACATTGGTTTTACCCATCTTCATCTCATCACTATTAAAAAATACCTTCATGACTTGAGAAAATTACTGAAGCGTTTTGTCCCTCAAAATTAAAAACTCGTTTGGTATTGGCAATATTGCAAATGATGCTAATCTTACAGAGAATGAAAGAAAAAAATTATTAACATTTTATTTTTGAAAATTATGATTTGCTTTTACTTTTATTATTACGCATGAGTTGCAAAAATTGTTGTAAAACAACTTAATTCAATACATAGACGAGTATCTATAGGGTTAATGTCTTACTATTAGATAATTTGGTGCTACTTTGTGTGAAACCAATTACACATTAATAATAATTCATTATTACGTGTTTTAAGCTCTATAAATTTGATTTGATTTAATTTAAGTAAAATTAAAATAAAAAAAAATAAATTATAAAAAAATAGTTTTACATTGAAATTGTATTTAACATTTTTTTTTCCTTTTTTATTTTTTTTATTTTCAATTTTTTTTTTTTTTTTTTTTGATACTTGGAAATTGAAATTTTAAATTTTCTAAAACTAATGGTATAAATTTAAAATGCATGTGCAAAAATCTTACTGAAATTTCTTTTAGTCAAATGGCAACGCAATAGCTATTTATTATGATGAGGTAAACGTGTTTGCACTAAAGAATTAAGAGAGAGTATTCAATAGTAATTAGTAATTAAATTAAACTTGTAGATCAAGTTTGTACAATTTATACTCTTTCTTTCATAATCAATGATTGTGAACCTGCAAAATATTTTTAGCATCATTCCATTTTACTTTAGTAAAATAAAAATTAGCCAATAAATTACCAAATTATTTCTATCTCATAACTTATCATTACTTTCACCTAAATAATAAAAGAAATCAAAGAAATTTTTTTGATATTAAAAATAAATAATTATTATTATTCTTAATCTTAATTGAAAATCATCTAACTTGTATTATTATTATTATATTTTTTTTTTGCAATTTAATTACATTAAAAAACCATATAGGAAGTAAAAAAGTACAAGAGATTCTATTTATGATGCTAGACTAATGTATTTTACCAACCCAAACACAAAGTATACTAAATTACGTTGTACTTATAATTGCTATTGCCAATTTTGTTTATACTTTCGAGATTTAAGTAAATGATGCTAAAAATTTTTGACGGAGTGTACGTTTTCAACAAAAAAAAATTTTTTTTTTTTGTTTTTGCAAATTTTCAACTTTGATATTATATCATTAAGTAATACCTATAAAATTGTTGTTGTACATGACTGGACAGAAAGTTTCCCACGCTATTATTATAGTAAACTTTTTGTTTATGAGCTACTCATAGCAGAGAACGGAAATAAATTTTCGCATAATACATAAGATACATAATACATNTATTTATGATGCTAGACTAATGTATTTTACCAACCCAAACACAAAGTATACTAAATTACGTTGTACTTATAATTACTATTGCCAATTTTGTTTATACTTTCGAGATTTAAGTAAATGATGCTAAAAATTTTTGACGGAGTGTACGTTTTCAACAAAAAATTTATTTTTTTTTTTGTTTTTGCAAATTTTCAACTTTGATATTATATCATTAAGTAATACCTGTAAAATTGTTGTTGTACATGACTGGACAGAAAGTTTCCCACGCTATTATTATAGTAAATTTTTTGTTTATGAGCTACTCATAGCAGAGAACGGAAATAAATTTTCGCATAATACATAAGATACATAATACATNTTTTTTGTTTATGAGCTACTCATAGCAGAGAACGGAAATAAATTTTCGCATAATACATAAGATACATAATACATAATCCTCATCTTCATCAGTATGATAACCTCAAAATTTTCATGGTCTTTTTCTATTATAGTATTTTTACAATGACAATTTGGTTTTGTTTGAAAAAAAAAAATCATAAAAAAAAAAAAAAAATCATAAAAGAAAAAAAAAAATTTTTTTTTAAATAAATTTTTTGGACGTATGAATGAATATCTCACAATTCTATGCGACACCATCGGATAACAAACAATGACATGATTGTCTCAAAAAACACAATTAATTACCAACGACAGGCTTTTTTTGCAGAATAAGCTTAATTCTATTGTATTTAAAGTAATTGTGACAGTGTTTGTCACATTTTGGGATTGTTTAATTTCTAACCTTGGAAATTTTTTATTGAAATCTTAACAACACATTTCATCTTAAAGACCTGATTTTTTTTTTTTTTTTTTTTTTACAAATGTCTACCAAATTCTACTTTTAAATATATAAAATGGTATAAAATAAATTTAGATTCATAATAAATTTATAAAAATAGAATATTTTACTCACATGTACTTCAGCTTTTTGCCAAAACCAATAACCCAAGTAGAGTACTGGACGACAATTCATTTTAAAACAAAATGAATTGGATAGTAACCGACTTTCTACTCCTTCACGTAAAATTTCTAAATCCATCGAACCACGCAGAACCGTAACATTAATAATACTTTTTCGAATTTTCCCTTGAAAATCATCACAAGTAAAAGCCAAATCTCTTGATGTAAAATGTGCTAAAAAATTTGTTTTCCATTTCCATACTATAATATTAACAATTAGTCTCCAAATTCCAAATATAATTACAGCAATGAGGTAGATTGGGAACACAAATAGAAGAATTATAACCCAAACAAGTAGTGGTGCTAACATTTTTATAGATTGTTTTATATCAAAAATTCTGGATCATGACTATGATATCCAGTTCAATAATTTTTAGAATTACTCTACCAAATAAATAATTGCAAATAAAAAAATATCCTTTTTTGTTAACTCAATTCCATTTTCAGTACTGAAAGTGAGTATTGTTGAAAATTGAATACATTGAAGGCAAATTCACAACTGGGAATAATAATAAGAAAGATTCAATAGAAAAATTACATAGATACACCCTTGAAATTTCGTAAAGATGGCTACTATTCACTACCTATGACTCAATATATAAATAAATTACTTTCACTGTCACTGGGCCTTTGCGAAACTTCACTAGTTATTATTTTTTTTTTTNCTCAATATATAAATAAATTACTTTCACTGTCACTGGGCCTTTGCGAAACTTCACTAGTTATTATTTTTTTTTTTGACTTTATAAGCTAATCATTGGAATTGCAGTGTTAATGTTAAATAATTGATGTAACAATCAAANTTTTTTTTTTTGACTTTATAAGCTAATCATTGGAATTGCAGTGTTAATGTTAAATAATTGATGTAACAATCAAACAACTCCTACTGACAAGACGAACAGGGCACGTGAAACATACTGAATGTCTCTTAGTAATTGTTGGTAAGGAGAGTTAACATAAAAATCTGTAAGAAACTCATAAAGTCTCACTCTGGGGAAACTCGTTCTGGGTTAGTCTTATAGATACTACTTTATAAGTCCTAACTCCTTATAATTATTACAGATAATACGAAATTTTTACATCGATTTCATTCAATTAACTTGATAAATTTCGTGCATGAGAGCTCAAAATTTCCTACCATACCGTGTATCCACTATCTTTCTAATACGGACATCCTCATAAATTTACCTGAGGAGTAGCTAGCTACTGTATACTGTTAGATAAGTTCTCATTCAACACCTATGTTCATTTCGAACATCCAATTTTCATTAATAATACCTATTTCTTTGAATTTTTTTCTTTTTAAATACTAATAATGTGTTTTTTTTTNCATCCAATTTTCATTAATAATACCTATTTCTTTGAATTTTTTTCTTTTTAAATACTAATAATGTGTTTTTTTTTAGATAAAAACTTGAAAAATTTATGACTTATATATGTTATTTTAGAATTTCAGGAAATTATAGTTTCAAGGTTTCAAGGTTTCAGGAAACTTGAATAGCCGAAGNCATCCAATTTTCATTAATAATACCTATTTCTTTGAATTTTTTTCTTTTTAAATACTAATAATGTGTTTTTTTTTTAGATAAAAACTTGAAAAATTTATGACTATAATATGTTATTTTAGAATTTCAGGAAATTATAGTTTCAAGGTTTCAAGGTTTCAGGAAACTTGAATAGCCGAAGTGTATGGAATGTTGTCCATTATTTCCATTATGTGATACCTAGATATTTAAAGTTAATATTTTCGGCTGTGTAAGGAATGAAAAATATTAAAAACTAGCTATACTTACAAACAACTATTATATTCTTAGCATGTAATAATATTATATAATAGTTATATTATAATATATTAATATTTTAAAATAAATTATATTTCTTTTCTTATTATAGGTACCACATGGAAATTTTCAGTTTGATAAATTACATCCATTATTTATTATTTTTTATTTAAAATTTCTGAAATTTATCTCATTTTACTCAACCATATTAATAATAAATGCAATTTTCAAGTATTTTAATTTATTTTAATATAACTTTATTGGCAAATATCATCAAACAGGTATTCGATTGGTTAACCATTTCAACTCATCATGAAACCTTCATCCAACGTTTTCACTTTAACACTAAACATACTCAACAAAAATGAAAAGGCTCGAAAATATTGAGTAACTTATTAGCTTTTCAGCCTCTACTAAGCTGATTTTAACAGAGTATTTTTTGAAACCAAAGATATGGTGAAGGTAATTTATAATATTTTATTAGGCACCTAGAAGCAAAAAGCTCAGTTATTTTAATATAAGATTTATTTAATTATCCTCACAACAATGTTTTATGTAAGCCAGGCACTTACTGCTTTTAGTACAGTCCATATCACTTGCGATTGCGAAGAGGCCGATTTTGAGGGCCATGACTAAAATACTGACAAAATGCTGACCAATGTTACTACTTATTTGTAAACTTGATCAGACATTTCTTGGTAAGCAGTTTAGTCATGGCCGTCAAAATCGGCCTCTTCGCAAGTGATATTGACTGTATCATCTTTTTAAACTGCTACAGCCTCTTGAGCTTGAGCTTGACCTTGACCTTCCTGCAACTGTTTCGGTACTTCTTCACCTTTTTCAGTAAGTGCTAACTCTGCTCCATCTTGATTCTCAATGTCCTTATCAATTTTCTTAATTGTATTCCTACGTAATACAATTGGTCCCATTTTCTTAACTTTGACATCTTTCTCATCTTTTTTGACACCACTGGAACAACAAGTGACGACAAAACCCAAACAGGTCACAAAGAGTATTGGAATCAAAAAGTAATCCAAAAGTTCCACATGTCCCAATGTAGCAGATCTTATAGAATCAAGGCATCCCTGAATATTGAATTTCAGATGTAATAGTTAGATCAGATCATCAAAACTTTTCAGGACATTCACTACAGAATAACTAATTACTAGTACTAATACAGTAGTCAACACGGATATAAGACCAAATGTCGTTAAAAGTTGGATTTTAAATATCTTCATAACATTACTAAATCTTCATCGACAGTTTGCAAGACTAAATCGGCCTTTTATCAGTTGTAAAACCCTCACGGTTTCTAGAACTTCTTTAGTGATTGTTAAATGATGTAACTTGATCTTATATCCGATAACTAACTTTATAATTAATTTTCAACATAACCTGGACATAAATGATTTTGTTCGNATATCTTCATAACATTACTAAATCTTCATCGACAGTTTGCAAGACTAAATCGGCCTTTTATCAGTTGTAAAACCTTCACGGTTTCTAGAACTTCTTTAGTGATTGTTAAATGATGTACTTGATCTTATATCCGATAACTAACTTTATAATTAATTTTCAACATAACCTGGACATAAATGATTTTGTTCGNTACTTGATCTTATATCCGATAACTAACTTTATAATTAATTTTCAACATAACCTGGACATAAATGATTTTGTTCGATTCATAAGGATTAGCAAAAGAGACCGGATTGGAACATCCTCTCATTCGATGATCCTGTCGACAGCAACTTGTTGGTACTTTTGGTGTCAACAATAAATCTTCCCAGTCCAAGTAATTGTAAATCCCACAACAATCAAACTATATTATAATATAATAACAAAGTTAACTTTTGCTAAGATATTGTTGAAAATTTAGTTAATTCAATTTACATTTGTATGTACACGATCCCACTCTGCAGTAATGTTCTCCTTTTCAGTTATAATACCGTCTGTCCGTCCGTACAAATGAATACTACTGTTGAGACCATTGGCGATGAACTTCTCCACATCTTTTTCATTTGGATACAGACCAATGTAGAGAATCATTCCGAGAATTATAATTGATAATTGAGCTGCAGCATACTGAAATCATAATTTACAGTCTTAATTTACAGTCAAAAAAACTTTTTCTATCGATTCACGGTTATACTTAATTGAATTGATTGAATGATTAAGACTTACAACAATCCGTATCTTCTTCCCTTTCTTTTCTCCAGCCCATCCCAAAAATGTCAACAATGTAAAGAGTATACCGATTGTTATGCAAAGATTGAGATACAAGTTTCCTTCAGAGAATTGATTTCCCGAATGCATCAACACCACATCGTATGAATTTAAGGCAGATTTTGCATTCACCGCCAATGATGTAATGATGATCCCGAAACACTGAAATTATAATACACAAATTAGTATTTAACTGCCGCCATTACTAAATAAGCATTAGCGTAATTCGAATCAACCAATCAAAATCATTCACTTACAAAATATAATCCAATGATGAAAACTGCTGCAGCACAAGCTCCTAAACAAGCTAGGCACATACATTCACACATTTTGGTTAGTTTATATAAATTTCCTTTCAATTGATCACACTGCCACTAAAGCAAAATTCAATAATTCATTTCTTCTTCTTGTAATTTTCGCAGTTTTTTAGCCTAAACGGACTGGTTTCGGGTGTGGCCTTACCTTGAAAGAATAAAAAAAAATNGTAATTTTCGCAGTTTTTTAGCCTAAACGGACTGGTTTCGGGTGTGGCCTTACCTTGAAAGAATAAAAAAAAATCCAATTAGTAAAAATTCACGTCTTTGAGGTCAAAAAAAAAGAAAATCGATAATAAACAAACCAGAAATGAGGAACCACGATTGCTCTGGCGATTTTGGAAGTTATTTGAATCTGTTATNGTAATTTTCGCAGTTTTTTAGCCTAAACGGACTGGTTTCGGGTGTGGCCTTACCTTGAAAGAATAAAAAAAAATTCAATTAGTAAAAATTCACGTCTTTGAGGTCAAAAAAAAAAACTCGATAATAAACAAACCAGAAATGAGGAACCACGATTGCTCTGGCGATTTTGGAAGTTATTTGAATCTGTTATATGGAGATCAGACTTACTGATATTGATATATTGTATAGCTCTTTTGGGTACCTTCTCATTGTGCTAAAAATCATCCTTATGTTTGCATTACAATACGAGTGAACAAGTCCCGAAAAAGTTGGATTACACAAAAAAAAGTTACTAAACCACACCTAATTTCAATAATTACATTAACTTACAATAATGCAATAATTTTCTAATTGGGTAGTCTAACAATCAATAATTGTAGTAAACTACTAGTTAAAACTCATAGTCATAGTCATATGAAGGAGTCTAACTTTAACTAAATCAACGACGCTTCTTTCCGCTGCATTAGACATTTAAAAATGCTAATAGAACAGTTTCAGCGTTGTTAGGTGGTGAATCAAATTAACACAGATTTTTTTTTCTTCTAGTGATATATTCTAAAACTGTGTTAATTTATTGATAAATTGTTAATTTAGGTTATTACCCAAAGGACAAAGTAAAGTTTAAAATTTTTTTTTCACCACTTACGCTTTAAGCATAACGCTTGATTTTTTTTTTCCTTTCCAAGCTCATCAAACCAATAATTCCTCCTACTATTATTGCTGAAATAGGAAGAAGTCTATATAGTTAAGTAACTAAATACACATTCACTGCAGATTCACCACTATTTTCTGTACATCATCTCTGAGAAATAGATTTTGACATTTGATTTTTTAACAAATGTCCATTTGTAAATTGAATGCTTTTTACATAGTAGTTCAAAAACACTAGTAGTAGAGAAAGTCTATGTGTAATAAGAATAATTTCAACACTGCAGTTTAAAATCTGCAGACTCGGTATCAATGTCAGTAGACTGAAACTGAGTGTGTGTAGTATTGGTGGTGATGAGGAATGATGAGGAAATAGTTGTAGTAGAGATTGAAGAGTTCGTATCCATCTTGCTAAACTTGAAACGATAATCCTTGTTGACAATGCTGATGATGACCTGTCTTCTCCTAAAAACAAACCTGTACAATACACAAATTTCAGTATACCTAGCTACAGGGGAAAGAGATTTGAAAAGAATAATTTTAAAGAGAGAAAACTTTATATCTACCAAGTACGTTACCCCACCCGGAAGGAAAACCAACAAACATAACTCATTATTTATTGTTTGGTATAAAAATCTGAAGGAAAGGGGAGTTTATATTAAACTATGAATCAAGGAGAAAAAGGATAAGGTTGAAAATAAGGAACGTAGGAAAGGAACTGATGCAAAAAAGAGAGAGTGAAAAAAAAACGAAAACCAAATTAATAATTAAGGAAACTTGTGAAAGTATTTGGGTCTTAACGCTGGGAACGTTGATATTGAAGTTCAGCCATTCGGCGCTCCCTCTCTTCCATCCTCTTTCGACGTAGTTCTTCTTTTTCTGCAATCTATTATCAAATTCTGTTTTAGTTTACTTGCCAGACAAAGTTTATTTGCTAATGATAAAAAGCATGTGCAAAAAATTTTTTGCAAAAAAAAAAAAAAAAAAACAGTCAGAGGGTTAAAAAAAAATTACTTGTTGAGGATTGAGAGGGAGCCAGTAGATACACGGTGTGGCAACGGTTTTCCGAAACAACTCATCAAGAGTTTTTCCACTGGACTCTTTCTTTATGTCTCCATTTCGTTCTTTACGATCTAATAAAATCAGAAGAAATTTTAGAGTAACGATACTAAAATAACATTCAATGTTTTATAAATGAAATGTTTAGATCACCTGAATGAGGAGATCGAGAGTGTCGTCTCTGCCCATACCCACGGGACGAACTTCGACGATGACGTTTCCTATCCCGATCTCTGTCTTGCTCAGGTGAGCGTGACTTCTTCCGACGAGGGGAACGCTTTCCAACATCCCATTCACGAACATGTTGAGCCGTCTAATAATCAAGAAATATTTAGCAACTAGACTAGCAAATTTTTTAAACGAAAATTTAAAAATTTCCATAACAGTCCTTTTAGAAAATTCAAAATTAGAAAGAAAATTCTATTCGAAATCTTCAAATTTGAGTAAATTTTACCGTTTCATGAATTACTTTTTTTTTTAAGAATACAGTGGTTTTAGTTTAATGTCACCTCCGAGGGAGCCAAAAAAATCGATTGACAGTAGGCGGAGTTGGCATTAGCCTACAATGTCAACTGACTGATAATTCAAAGATTAGGTGACAATAACCGAAGTTCCTGGTTTTAGAGGCGCATTTTATAATACGATATCTTTTTCGATTTATTTTACGGCTTTTGAAGTTATTACCTGAATTTGGAATACTCTAAAAGCAAATTACTTCTTAACAGNACAATGTCAACTGACTGATAATTCAAAGATTAGGTGACAATAACCGAAGTTCCTGGTTTTAGAGGCGCATTTTATAATACGATATCTTCTTCGATTTATTTTACGGCTTTTGAAGTTATTACCTGAATTTGGAATACTCTAAAAGCAAATTACTTCTTAACAGGTTGACGATAAGCGAAGTTTGACATTAAGAGGTAGTGAAATTAAACTAAGACCACTGTAAAAGGAAATTCTGATTACTTATTATTATTATTATAAAAGACTTACAACCGGCTTTTCCTCAACATATCCAGAATCCTTCTTGCGGAGATCAGCCACTCGCTCCTCTGTTGTGAAGTCCACTGAGAGTGACTTTGGATTTGACATAGGCCACCGGACACCATGCAGGGCTGTGCGAGTTTCAATCGATTCATCTTCCGTATCATACTGCCGAGCAAACAAAAAAAAATCATTATAACTCAAGTTGATGATCCGACACCCAGAAACTAAACTATAAAATCAAAATGAAACAAGCAAATAATGTACAGCAAAAGGTTTCTGAGAAAGCTTGTGTACCTTTGCGACACATTTTGACTTGATCTTGTCTACCCATAAGTCAACGACATTCCCCGTTCTTTGGAGTAATTCTTTCAACTGAGGGACAGTGAAAGGTCTTACCAAATTCGTCACCAGAATTAACTGAGTAGGAGCACGTCTCGGAGGAGTTTGTTCTTTTACAACTTCTTCATCCTGAAAATATATGTAATGTCATTTTTTGTGATCTTTTGTAGTTGTTCCTTGTTCAATCAATTCGATACCATTGAGATAATGCTAATTTTCCTCTGTATCGTCAAATCCATTTCATGCTGGGGTGGTTTCTCATCTTCTTCCCCACCTGACTCATCTTCATGAGGACTTGTAGAACCAACTGTGTCAACATTGGAAATTGTTCGAGTGATTCGCAACTTCCTCTCTCCAGACGGTTCTGGAGAAGGTGGAGGATTCTCATCCAATTTCAATTCTTCTTCAGTCAGAATTTCAACATTTTGGTACCATCGCTGAAATGAGGCAGAAGTCATAAATCATTATAAAAAGAGTATGTACTACATCCAATAGAAAAATTAATTCTTGCTATTGGCTTACATTGAGAAATTCTACAGTGACAAGAATCTCTTCTGGTGATTTCGATTCCTTATCTTTTTTCTCTTCCTCGAATTTCTCCTTTCGCCGCTGACTGTGTTTATTCGGTTTAATTTTTATAACACGCCGCTCGAATTCAATTAGTACAGTTTCCCCTATCTCCTCATGCGCCTTGTCGCTTGGTTCATCTTTTGTAGGAATTGGCTCGGGTTTCTTGAAAGTGGATGTTGGTAAAGTAACTTCTTCCAATTCTCCAATATCCACTGACTCATCCTCTCCATAGTCTAGAACCTCATCCAACAAATTCTCCTTTTCAATTGGTCTCGAGTTTCGGCGTTGTTCCACTGGTTGACGGGCTTCTGAGTCAGTGAATTTGGATGGTTTTTTAACTTTTTCAAGTTCAGGTGTTGAAACTGATATTTTCTGACTCCTTTCTGATGTCCTCTTTCCTTCTACTACTAATTGTAAGTAATAAAAATAATGAAATTTAAAAATTACTCTCCAACTAAAATTTAACAAAATTTACCATGAATTTCGGTAGAAACAGCCAGATTTCTTACTTTCACAGGATTCATTACATGCTTTTCGGAGGATGTCTCAATAATTACTTTTGTCTCCTCACCAGGAACTAAAATCAATAGAACGAGTGATATTAGTAATGATACAAATAAGAACAGTTTTGGTATCAATTTATGAGCACTGAAGTGGAGCAAAACCTTTCCATCCCATCTTAAGAGAAAAATAATTTTACGGACTTGCATTCTCCAGTATAATAAACTACTGAAGTAATTTAATATGTTAAGGTAGTAAACCTGGAGATTTCTGAATCGATTCAGATGATTTCCGTCTTCTGCTCGATCTTTCCCGTGGGACTTTTTCCTTTTCGGTAGATTTGCTCTTTTTTCCCTCTTCTGTGCAAGAAGATTCTCAATATAAGTAATACTTTTAAAATGCTAAGGAAATCAGCAAAATTACCTGCAGGTTCGGTAGAGACGATTTTACTTTTGTTGTTGGTTGGACTTAGGGTTGGCTCATTAGATTCTTCGATAGTCACTTGTTCTTTCATCTCATCATCAACTAATACTAAATAAAACATCATGATTAGTAAATACATCATTGTTTTCATTTTAGCAAAAATACCTAGTGAGTCTTGAGCCGGTTCAGAAGATTTTAGACTTTCGACTGATTTTTGCTCTTGGATTTTCTCCGAGTCAGATTCAGGCACATCTGTAATTTTGTTGTCTTCCTTCGCTTCTGAATCACAAAAAGTGTACATGTCTTCCACTTCAACAACACAATACAAACCAAATGAACTTTGTTGCAAAAATTTAAAATTTACCTTGAATAGCTCTAGAATCAATGACATCAGTGTCTTCTAGTTTATCTAAATTAGTAACGACTTCCTTAGACTCTTCAACATGAGCTAAAATCAATAATTAACGAGTGATGACTTCAGACTAATGTAAAAAAAAAAGAATTTACTTGAAGATTTGTGGAACGCTCCCGGATTTCGTTGTCGCGTTGAGCGCTGCACCGGATTTTTTTCCTCTTCCTCCGAACTGCCCTCTCCCTTTGCTGAAGTTATAATATATAATGAAAATGCTATTACATAATGAAAAGTGACATAATTGTGAACATACATTTACTCTCGATGGTAACATCTTCTGGTGTATCAGTTTTGACTGGTGGTCCAGATTCCTCCGTAATTTCTTGAATATTTATTTTGTCTTCAGCATGAGCTGTAAAATCAAGCGAAAATGATCGTGTTTTAGATCAGAATCTGAGAAATCTGTGAATTGAACCAACCTGGAGATTTTCGACGTGATTCTGATGTATTACGACTCCTAGTTGATCTTTTTTGTACTGGACTCTTTTCTACTTCGGCTGCTTCACTTTTCTCTTTTTCTACATTTATATCAAATTTGAAATTTTTAAAATTTCTCTCCAAGAAAGAACCAGATTATGTTTTCCTTAGCCCAATACCTTGAATCTCAATTGGAGCACTTTCGCTGTCTTTTTGACTTTCGTCAGATTTAGAAGGTTCTACCAATGCTTCTGATTCTTTAGTATCCTCAACGACTACACAGACCAAAATCAAATAATTTGATGCTGTAATTTATTCCTAGTCGCAACATTAAAAAAAATACCTGGAGATTTTTGAACTACTTCCGGACAATTTCGTGTCGACCGTTTAACCGAAGATTTATCCCTTTCACTACTATTTGTTTCTCTATCTTCTAGCAATAACATGTTTTAATCAGCATTAATTTTCTCCATTTTGCAAGAAAATAATATAAACAAAGACTTACTATGTCTACTGGGAGATGCTGTTCCACTCGAAGGTTTCGTAGGAGTTTTACCAGGACTCTTTTCCCGCTCGTCAGCGCTGGCACCGCTACCTTCTGACTCTCGCTTCTGCTCCTCTGTTCGAAAATAATTTTTTTTAGTGACACAACAAAAAAAATAGAAGTTGAAAGAACACAAAATATTGATCCCACCTCGGTATAACTTTTGCACAACTTTTTGTGAATGGAATAACTCAGCTTGAGAGGTCAAGTATTCACGTACAAGTGGATCATCCGGTAGCTTATCTTGCATCTATAAGAAAGAATATCAAACACAGTGACCAACTAATTATAGACAAAAGTATAAATGACTCATTTATACTTTATCCGTGATGGTTGATGGGTCATTTAAAATGACCCATTACGAATTAGAATTACTACTAAGAAATTTCATAAAACTTACTGCAATATTTGGTAGTTCATCGTCATTATTTGTAGGACATTCAGCAGCTCCTTCCTGTCCCATCTCAACCATGATACTCTGAAATTAAAAAAAAAGAACACCAACATCATAACCAAACTTTTACATAAAAAACATTAAAACCCGTCTTTCCGATATGATTGATTACATGCTCTCTGACTTACAGCATATAGACGATCTGCTAAATCTTTCTTAGCACCGTATTTAGAGAGACCTCTTTTCTCTAATTCGGCTTTCAAATCAACAACCCTAAGATCTCCTAACTTCTTGTCTCCGATCATTAAATTGTCTTTATCCGACATGTTGACCCTCTGATACCTTAGTGTAAGATGAATATGAATTTCTATACCAATCCGACAGTTAAATTAGGTTCAATCCGAACAACACGAAACAATTACTGAATAAAGAAATAAAGTACACATTGTTAAATTAATCAACTTTGGTAAAAATTTATCAACAAAAAAGTCACGAAGTTTTTAAATTACCCAAGCAGGCAAGATAACCGACACCTTTATCAGCCCCAACCACACCCCAACCCTACGTCTGAAAAATTCATTAATCAAAACATGCATCTAAATTCTTCATTCAATTCTGATTCACAGAATAGGTTTATTGACTAAAATTATACATATTATGTGATTGATTACATTATAGAAAATAATAAACTGAATGAGAAAATAGAGCAAGATTACCTGAACGTAAATTCACAGAAATCAGCTCTTCATCAACTCATTCACGCAAACCTCACAGTGAATGTGAGAGAAAACCAAGAAAATTTTAATATTTAAATTTAATCAATTATTTGATTTGAATAGAAAGTGAATGTCGTTGACAACAGTTAAATTTTTTGGAGAATTATTGATCTAAGGTGAATAAACTATTATTTCAAATATACCAATTATATGGACGGGACGAGTGAAAAAACAGTCTTTGAAGGACGGGTCGCTCATCACTGCCAATTTCTGAGAGTTTTAAGAAAAAACTTTGGATTCAGTTTTTGAGCACGAATTGAGTTTGTGTTTCAGATGAGTACGGGTTGGGTTGTTGTTGATGCTGCGCGTATTGGGTTATCTTTAGATTAGGTCAAATTTACTTGGATTATTAAAAAATAACCCTCATTTTTCAAAAATGCCACTCTTTTGTTCGCATTATTTGAAGATTGATTCCTCCTCTCGTCTTCTCTAGTGGCGGCGGTACACATCGTGTTACAAAAGGAAAAAAGTTTCACCCTCACGCTGCTGCCGCTTGCTGCTGCTGCTGCTAAACCTTTCTCGAGCTGAATGATGGCTGAACAAACTAGTTTCAATACTGGACAACATCCGGCATATAAATGATTCAATATCAAAGACTGGTTGGATTTAGACAGCGGTTTGATGATGCTCTTTGTAAACCTAAATGTGCCAAGTATTTAAAATATTTCTCGGGACCTAACCTAACAATCTATTAATTTTTAAACCTAACATTAGAAACCTAAACACTAACGGGAAATGAAATAAACCATAAGAACATCAGCAACCATCAGATTCAGGCAACGCGCTGCCTCCTAAATTGTGTCTAAAGACAATGATTTATAAAAAAAAATTTTTTTTTTTACTCCTTCATCTAATTGCATTCGAAAAAACTTGAATTTTGTGAATTTGAGTCTGACTGAATTCTGCTAAATTATGAGTCGATGAGACGTAGTGTTCCTAATGGCTCAGCTTTTGGCGTGAGCCAGAGCACTGGCTCATGGCTCGCCCGGGCGGTAAGCCAGCTCATGAGACATNAAAATTTTTTTTTTTACTCCTTCATCTAATTACATTCGAAAAAACTTGAATTTTGTGAATTTGAGTCTGACTGAATTCTGCTAAATTATGAGTCGATGAGACGTAGTGTTCCTCATGGCTCAGCTTTTGGCGTGAGCCAGAGCACTGGCTCATGGCTCGCCCGGGCGGTAAGCCAGCTCATGAGACATGGCTCTGGTTCGGCATTTTTGTTGAGCTGGCTCATGAGCCAGAGCCATGGCTCAACATAAAAAAAAATTGTTTTCCCCGTTAATATGCACATTTTGCTAAAACTGAGAATGACCTAGTGAGAATAAGCCAACACAAATCATAATTATGAACTGGCTAAAGGCAAATTGACTTTCAGTGACCAAAAATTTCGAAAATTAAAAAAAAATTGATGATTTGGAAGAAAAAAAAAAGGACAATTAGGGAAACAGCGGAAGAATTTAGAAAAAAAGTTGAGCCATTGAGCCATGGCTCACAAGTTTCGTTGAGCTGGCTCATGAGCCATGGCTCTGGCTCAAAATTACTATATGAGCCAGAACCATACACTAGCTCTGGCTCAGAAATTTTTGTGAGCCAGCTCGAGCCAGAGCCAGAGTCATTGAGCCAGCTCATGAGCCAGAGCCATGCGAAACACTAGATGAGAGTGAGAGTATATAAGATGAAGTGAGTTATGCCCATCTATGAGGCAAGGAGTGTCTAAAAGCTTGTTAGAGTAGATTTTAGAAGTTCATTTAGGCTTTGACAAAAAAATCTTAATTTTAAGATTTTAGTCATCCTGAAATAGTTGTGGGGGGAGGTTTGTTCATTCAGTATTCCCATTATTGTCATTGCCTTTTAGTCTAATCTTAAGTACTATTTTTCATGGTAAGCAGGTAGCACGAAGGTTTCTGTTGTGAATTCTGAAGTCTTAAATCGTGTCGAACGAAACGAAAGAAATTGGAAAGAGAGCTCCATTGACATCGGGTGTCCATTGAATTTGGATTTTCTTTTGCCAAGGTTTTCCAGAGGAGGGCCGTGAGTTTTTTTATTTAAACATTTCATGCTAAGTTAACATGAATTAAGCTCGTTATGCAATTACTCATTATTGTCATTACTGTTAATCTATGTTATGGAAAAAATTGTTTTTTTTTCACTCATAGATTGGCATATTAGATATTAAGAATTTGTGTGGAAATACTTCTGTTTATATACTGAACCTCACCGTCCGTTACTATATTCGAGTCCAGTTGTTGTGATTATTCAAGTTTGGAAATAATGAGCTCAAAACATTTGTCTGAATCGGTAAGCCATAAGCTGGGTGCGACAATTTTTATTAAATTATTATTATTGTTTAGGTGTGTGGAGATTTACTTTCGGTAGAGAAGGATATTAAAAAACCAAAACTTTCAAATTAGACTTTCATTGTTCTAAACTAATTGTTCATTCTTTTATGTTTATACGTTCTTTTTTTTAGGAAGGTAGTGTTAGTTATTCGGAAAATGGGACACACATTGTTAGCAGCGTCACTGTTATTCAGTCACATCGACGAACAGCATCCGAGGGAATGTCGTCTTCCGCTCCACCGTCCGTTCTTCCGTCTGTATCTCCAAGTACAGCTAGTATAACAAGTAGTATTGGCCCACCTCAACCTCCCCCACGCAACAGAGGGAAAAAGACTCGAAGGTCTGACTGGGAAATATTAGAAGGGCTCAAAGAAGGACAAACGTATGATAGAATACCGAAGAAATTTGAAGGTTTTGTACTCAAGAAGAGAAAGTGGCCACTCAAAGGGTACCATAAGGTCTGTATTCAGATTAAAACTATTCAACTTCTTCATGAGTTGTTTTTCATAAAGTTTGATAAAGAGTGAAATTTCATTTGAATGAATGAATGAAACTGTTACAAGGTTATGCAACATATTTGTTCTCTTTGTTTGTTTAGAACAAGGATTAAGGCTAAGGGGCATCATTTTTTTGTAATTATTTTTGTGACCGGAATTTAATTGTTGGTGCAGGAGAAATTAGTTAATTTCAATGCGTGATTTTTAATTTTGTCAATTTTGTTGAACCTAACTTTTAGAGATACTTCATGTTGGACAAAGGGCTCATTGTTTACGGGAAAAGTGGATGGGACGTGGCTAGAGGAAAAGTACATGCTAGTGTAGATGCTGGACTTTCCGTTATTGCTACTAAATCCAGAGATGGACGAATTGATATTGATGCTGAGGATTGTATCTACCACCTCAAGGTCAGTGAGTCTATTATTTGTTTTTTTGGACTCATTTTAATTTAGCATATGCGGAAACTTGTTCCTGATTTCTAATGATGTACAAAAGTGACAGAAATTTCAAGGTTAGGAAAACTGCATATTGCGACTTTAAAAGCGTATTTAAATTGTATTTAAATTTAAACTTCTGANTTTGGACTCATTTTAATTTAGCATACGCGGAAACTTGTTCCTGATTTCTAATGATGTACAAAAGTGACAGAAATTTCAAGGTTAGGAAAACTGCATATTGCGACTTTAAAAGCGTATTTAAATTGTATTTAAATTTAAACTTCTGAATATTTAGAGAAAAGTTATTCCTTCTGAATCAGAAGGAATAACTTTTCTTTCATTCGGTTACTTTCTTTTTGCTTAGTTTTAATGTATGAGATTGCATAAACGATTACTGTATTCGGGTCTTTTTCAATTCTAATTGTAATTTAATTATGTTTAGCCAGCTACTATACTCGTGTAATTCATTAGCAAAATCGTTCAATATAAATGTTGGGAATATTTTCAACTCATAGCAAGGCTTTCTCACTTTATGATTTTAGGCCAATTTCTTTAGCTTTATTCCATGATTATGACGGGCTTCCACCTGATGTTTATAACCTAGCGAAGAAAATGTAATTAAATATATAAGATAGTACTGTTTGGATTAAATTGTACAGTCTCGTTGAAAATATCATGATTTAACATGACATGGCACGTTATTTATGATTTTTGCTTTCGAAATCGTGAAAATTATGAAAATCAAATAATTGAATGAGTGATAATACGATTCAATGAGAACCTGAGTCACGTTTCGCTAATAAGATTACATTGAAATAGGCTGAATTTAAATCAATCTTGAGTCTTTTATTTGTATGAATACTTTCCTTTGTTTACAGATCAAACCGATGGAGGTTTACATGGAATGGCTTGAACAACTGAAACAGCATCGTCTTTACAGACAACACATACTTTCATTCAAAGAATTTTCATCTCCTGATTCGGATGACATAACTTCACAGCTCGTGTCACCACAACTACCTGGTACACACATGGATCGGAGAAGCAGCATCGATAAAGAGCTTTGTCTCCTTGAGAAGGACCTTTCCAATTTACAAGGAATTCTGGAAATTATTCCACAACATCACAAAAAGGACGATGAAAATAAAATGAAAGACTTTCTGGTTCTTGCCAGAGAAGGTGAGCTCTTCAAATTCATGTATACGGTAGTTTTATTATAGTCACTAATAAGCACTAATAAGTAACTCATTGAGTTCAATCAATCAAATTACAACTATGGAACTACTTAACGAGTAATTAACCTGGAAGTATTATAGGCCCCAAAATGGAAATTGAACCACTTTAAAACTTTCAGCAAAAGCCCTTAAAGTAGCGACATGCGTCAGATGTCAGTAGCACAGGACGCACAGAGTCGAAATTCAACTAAAGTTAAACTTTTCCCTTGGCATTTGTTTCAGTCGTTGTGGGCCTCCGAGGAGTCGCACGATCCGTCGGAATTAATGTTAGTGCGAGAGAAGTCGAGAGTGGTGCAGCTACACTTCGCTTGGCTCTCAACCAATCTCTCCAGCAGAATGCTGAGCTCAAGTCACGTCTAAATAGAATCCATCGGGAATCACAATTCAATGGGAATAACACCATGACACTCAAATTTGGAGGACAAAGCGACACAGTAAGAAAAATTTGTTCAGATTTTTTTTGCTTATTTCTCGTATCATGTGAGAAATAGGACGTTATGATTCTTAGATAAAATCCTATGGGAGTACAGTGAGCAATTCCGAATACTACGACGCTTTAGACATCCCTGGGACTGAAATTGTGGTAGATGAAGACCGCACGTCGTCGGACGATGGAAGCTTTTCATCAGAAGATGAAGGAGAGGGAGAAGCAGATTCAATTCACAGTGAATTTTCTGAAGTACCTAAATTTGGTTGGTTGGTTAACATGTTTTGCATTGCTTGTAGCGTTCGTAATATATCAAGATTTCCAACCGTTTATATTTCGTTGGTTTCCTTTGCATTACAGCTTTGTGATGGGCCTGACCCACCACTTTGCGATTTTATTTTATTTACTTACCTTAGGTATGCCTCTCGCAGGCGCAAGTGCATGAGTTGTGTTATGTTTATCATGTTTCTTTTGTGTTTTTTTTTGCATGTGAATTTGATTTAGAGCACGTTGGAGTGCCAGCACATAAGAGTCGCTCTGGTGTATCCAGTTCTAGCAGTAGTAATGGAGCCATGTCTCCTCAATCTTTTGTAGACTCATTCATGAGCCAAGGAAGAAGATCTCAACTTCCATTTCCAGCCCCTAGTGGAACTGAAGTTCCGACGTTGTGGTCCATCCTTAGAAAAAATATAGGAAAAGATCTGTCTCGGATTTCAATGCCAGTAACACTGAATGAAGTATGAAGCTTAATATAATACCATATTTAAAGATATGAATTAATTTTTAATTTTACATAAATACAAAAAGCCTGTCGGATCACTTCAACGGATGTGTGAGGAGCTTGAGTATTCAGAACTTCTTGATGCAGCAAGTAAGGAGACACACTAATGCAAACTAAGCGTTATTCTTTGACTTAGAAATAATGTGAAGACATGTCACTTCTTATGTGGTTTATTAGGTAAAGAGGTTGACCCAATGGAAAGAATCGCTCTGATTGCTGCTTTCGCTGTTTCTGGGTACTCCTCTACTTTTTGGAGGACTCATAAACCGTTCAATCCGCTGCTGGGTGAAACTTACGAGTGTATTCGTGAAGATAAAGGATTTCGATACATTTCAGAGCAGGTTAGTTTTCATTTCAGTTTTATTCCGAAACATGCTTTTTTTTTCTTTGATCTGTCTGTGAGTGTGATTTCTTTTCGCTTGTATTTTTCAGGTCAGCCATCATCCACCCATCAGTGCAGGTGAATAAGTTCGGTTTTTGATTGATTGAATTACTGAATGAAACATGTAATTCAATTGTAGATGTAATTGGCTCATATTAATTGATTCAGAATATTGATTTTAGCACATACGGAAGGGCGTGGGTGGATGTTTTGGGAACAGGTACAACTCAAAACTAAATTCTGGGGTAAATCTATGGAGATTCAGCCAGTTGGAGAAGTTCACATTGTTTTTCCAAAATTTGGCGAGCATTATTCGTACAGCAAGGCAACTACTTGCCTCCATAACCTATTCTCTCCTCAAAGTCGATGGGTAGACCTGTATGGGGATGTTACGGTGAAAGGAAGTGGATTTACGGCTAATCTTACATTTTTGAAGGTTCTTAATCAATATTGGTTTAATATGTTAGATAACTAACATATGATACTATTCTAGGCATCCTATTGGTCCTCGCGTAAACATGAAGTTTTTGGCGCGGTTGTGAATTCTGCAGGAGCCACAGTTAGGAATTTGTATGGAAATTGGAATGAAGCATTCTATTCTGGACAACCGCCATCAGCAACTTGCTTGTGGCGAATGGGTTGGTCTTATAAATATTTATAATTCCCAAGTTTTGTGCTTTGATTGAGATTCTAATGTTGAAAGGTACAATGCCCGAAGACCATTCTAGATACTATGGGTTCACTCGATTCGCTATTGAACTGAATGAGTTAACCCCGGGGCTTGGTGAAAAGATTTCAATTACCGACACTAGGTTAGTCGTGGTTATTTCAAGTTTCGTTTTATTCAAAATTCAACGTTTTTAAAAAACTTATTTTACATAGTGAATTCGATTCTTAATTATACTACAGTATTTTCCAGAATACTATGCGCACTTATTTTTACACAACATTTAAAAATATCCTTCAAAAATACTGAAATCTGGATGAAACTTTTGCTTTCCTTTTGAAAACATAGAAAGTGGGTGTAAATTTTCCAAGTACAGCTTAGCCTAAAAACATTATATAAATTGTTTATTATATTCGAGAAAATATGGTACTGATATAAACTACAAACTTATTATATAAATATAATATAATGGAATATGACATAATGTAATATAATGTTAAAAGTGTTGTGAACATCGAACAAGTATCAAGTGACTGGTCATATCTCTGTATATTGAGGAAATGAATGAAATGAGTCTAATGTTATAAATTCTAAAATGCCAGACAATTTAGATTGATGGAATTGGCAAAAAAGTTGCAGAAATATTTTTTATTAATGTTTTATATTTATTCTTAGGCTGCGACCCGATCAGCGATTGCTAGAAGAAGGTGATATTACTGGCGCTGAACGCATGAAGCTTGTTGTGGAACAGAAGCAGCGAGACAGAAGAAAACGAGGAGAGGAAGCAAATAACCCATTTGTTCCATTATGGTTTCAGTATGTCGCTATAAAATAATTCATCTATTGGAAAATCAGTACAGAATCATTTTTCTTCTCAGGAAGTCGTCAAGCAACAGCTCAAATGGAGAGGAACAATGGGAATTCAATGGTAGCTACTGGGAGCACCGAAAAAATGGTTTCAAGTCAGTTGAATTAGAACCGCTCTGGTGATTAACTACTATGTTAAGCAATTTTAGGATCAAAGTAAGTCAGAAATTAATATAAACTATTTCGTTAAAGTTCGATGTACCTTTTAACTTA
Source organism: Holacanthella duospinosa (assembly GCA_002738285.1). Taxonomy (NCBI): domain Eukaryota; kingdom Metazoa; phylum Arthropoda; class Collembola; order Poduromorpha; family Neanuridae; genus Holacanthella; species Holacanthella duospinosa. The sequence continues at coordinate 176,168 of NIPM01000121.1, read as the reverse complement.
GAATTTAGGATGTGTTGCCCTTGAGTTGTGATTTTATTTTTCGGGAAATGTGCCTAATTGTGTCACTGGTTTGACGCCTTTTCGTTATTTAGCAAATTTGAGTAATGAATTGAGTAGATGAAATAATAAAAATATAGAAAAAAACGCGCTGTGACTGACTTGATAATACACCGTGAATTAACAAAATTTATTTTGGTTTGAAAATAATGAACCATGTCTCAGGTTTAAAATTTCCAATGAGTGCCATCTGTCGTGTAATGAAAGAAAGTCACTAATTTCAAATTTGACTAAATTTTAAATTCTGGTAATTTCGAATGAATCGGTGTTTCTCGTTTTTTTTTATGAGAAAAAAATTTTATTTTACGCTGGTGAAGTTACCCATTGCTAAACGCCTCTAAGCACCAACACAACCCAAACCTAATTCGAAACCTAATTAGAGTAAATTGGAAAGCATTACTACAGTGAATTATGATAATGTCTGGCAGAGAAAGGAGTGTGGTTCTTTCATTTCGTTGCGGCGCTTATTTAAAGACATTACGGAAGATACTTTTGGCCCCATGCTCTTAAAAAAATTTTGGGAGAAAGTTTTACAGTTTCGGAAAGATCATCCAAAAGCACTGTAACAAAGTATAAGAATTAAAACTCTACGATCACTAGGAAAAAGTTACATGTTTTTAATTACAATTTTTGAGAGTTCTTTTGAAACGCCCATCTCTTACTACATCGTTTCAAAATAACATCCAANTACGATCACTAGGAAAAAGTTACGTTTTTAATTACAATTTTTGAGAGTTCTTTTGAAACGCCCATCTCTTACTACATCGTTTCAAAATAACATCCAACAATTTCACTTTTCAAAAAATCATAACTTTTTTTCTAGTGATCGTGGAGTCTTGATATCTTCACTTTGTCAAACTACTTTTGGATGGTCTTTCCGAAGCCATTCAAAAATTTCCCAAAAAATAATTTTTTCCTACGCACGATATAATTTGATCATTAATTTTAAGGAACCTGCTTCTCCAGGAAAGAGCACGGATCAGAGTTAGAAGAAAATATCAAATTGATATATATCACGATATATATCATATTTATTTCGGAAAATATCATGATATTTTTGATATTTTCATTAAACAACANCTTGCTTCTCCAGCAAAGAGCACGGATCAGAGTTAGAAGAAAATATCAAATTGATATATATCACGATATATATCATATTTATTTCGGAAAATATGATATTTTTGATATTTTCATTAAACAACAGTTTTTGAATTAGAGACAACCCATAAAGCCATAGGCGTAAGTGTAAAGAATGCAGCTGCATTTTCACGTCATAATAAGTTCGCTTACTTACTTTCTTTTTCAACCTGTGATATTTTGTTTTATAGCTATTTTATTTCCAAGCAGCATTAATTTGGTTGGTAGTTAGTTCCTAATCAGGTGATTAACAATGCCTTGATTTGGGTTTCAATTGACCCTAACGTGTGAACTGTTTTAAAAATATCAAATGCGTGAAAATAACAAAATATCAAAAATATCTGATATATATCAAAATATCCGATATTTTTGATATTTTTGAAAATATCATGATATTTTCGAACTCTGGCACGGATCCAAAAATCCTTTTCCTTTTGTTTTTAAATAACTACAAACTGTGAGTAGGGAAGTCTCATCCATTTTTGGTTTAAGAATCAGATGCAGGCTTTGCTAACAGCACGAGTGTTCTCGAATTTGAGTTGGGTTGGGGTTGTTGCTAGTTGTAGGGATAGGTTATCTTGAGACTGATTTCACTGTTTGGTATTCAATGTATAACTGAAAGTCTTAATTAATCGACTCCCTCCTCTCCAATTCGAATTATTCATTAATTTTGAGATTTAAAAACATGCTTCTTAATCGAATCGTTGTTCGGTCAATTGGAAGACTTCTGACAAGAAGCTATGCAACCGAATCTGCTGTGGCACCCACCAGAAACGCGGGAGAAATGGCATTTACATTTGCTGCTCCTTACCAGGTAAGTTTCTTAAACTTATGATTCAGTGAATATTAGGTTTTTCAAAATATTTAAGCGATACTTTTAATCAATCTAACCGAGACCGCATAGTAGTAAGTTATCTACAACAATTCTTTCATTGTTCTAAGGTCTATTACAACAAAGCCAACGTGAAGCAAATTGATGTCCCCTCATTCTCAGGTGCATTCGGTATACTACCAAGTCACGTACCAACACTTGCCGTTCTCAAACCCGGAGTGGTGACTGTATATGAGCAGGATGGNGGTATACTACCAAGTCACGTACCAACACTTGCCGTTCTCAAACCCGGAGTGGTGACTGTATATGAGCAGGATGGAACTTCAAAAAAATTCTTTGTTTCATCGGGATCTGTAACAGTTAACGACGATTCATCAGGTGAATTGATCACTTAATTTACACAAATTGATGTCGTCATTTACTGCTACTCATAAGTTTAATGATAAATTCAACTCATATTACAGTTCAAGTTTTAGCAGAAGNGGTATACTACCAAGTCACGTACCAACACTTGCCGTTCTCAAACCCGGAGTGGTGACTGTATATGAGCAGGATGGGACTTCAAAAAAATTCTTTGTTTCATCGGGATCTGTAACAGTTAACGACGATTCATCAGGTGAATTGATCACTTAATTTACACAAATTGGNGACGATTCATCAGGTGAATTGATCACTTAATTTACACAAATTGGTGTCGTCATTTACTGCTACTCATAAGTTTAATGATAAATTCAACTCATATTACAGTTCAAGTTTTAGCAGAAGAAGCCGTGCCATTAGAACTACTGGATCCAGCAGCAGCCCGAGAAGCTCTTACACAAGCCCAAGGCAATTTGTCTCGAGCTTCTGGAGAAAAAGAAAAAGCTGAAGCTCAAATAGCTGTTGAAGTAGCAGAGGCTTTAGTTGATGCATCCAAATAGACTGCAATAATAATTACTAAAGAGAGTAAGTGATGTTATACAAATCTAAATTGTAGTCGCAAGGAATAATGATTCATTTGTGCTGTTCAGCATTGCATCCAATTCATCAAACAACTTAACAGTTCTCAATAATACCGAACTCACGTCTAAATACTAGCTGCACAACTTTTAGTCAATTGTGTTGCGTTATTAACGTAGATAATAATATTGATCAGATTCTAAAAAAAAAATTGAACATTACGTCGGCTTACAATAATTGTTAAATAAACAATTGATTGGAAGGAAAACTAGGAGACTGTTTAGTCAATTCTTTCTATATAGAGATAAATCAGAGTGCTCCGGTTTATTCACTTTGGGAAAATTAAGCCAGGAATTAAGAATTCATAATAATTATTATTCTAAGTTTGAATTAGCTAGTGAGGAAGAGGGTTGCTAGGAAACTGTAAGACTAAACAAATTCGAAATCTGATCATCCATTACAAGATTTCAGAAGAAATTTCTTTGAATTCCAATATGGATAATTTTGAAGAGGCTAAAGAATTACAGGATATCGACAAATTATTAGATCAAGTTGAGACAAGTTTCTTGACAAATCGTACAAGGTATGATCCAAATAAGATTGTTGTTACTACGGAAGAAGCTAGGAAGTGCCCATGTACTGTCAAGACAGAAACTAACTGGGAAGAAATAGACGAACTCTTGAAAGATTTTCAAGTTGAAGATCCGAAAAAGTCAGGAAATGAAAGTAGAACCAAATCATGGAATCTTCAATTTCAAGAGCAGGTTCCATTAAATGATAAGAATAAAAGTGAAGCAAAATGTATACCAGCGTTTTTGGCTGGATGCTATGAACCATTGGGCTACTCCACTCCAGGATTTGAAAAGTAAGCTACTCATATTTTCTAACCGGGTTAGTTAAAAATTACAATTTCTATAACTTTGTATTTTTATAGGGCTTGTGATCGACTCGGATGTCTTCATTGTGACTTTGAGGTTAAAATTTTCGACAACTACATTTGGCATCCTTCAACTGATTATTTGTTTCTCAGGAATCATATGCCTAACTTTGAAAAAGTATCTGAGAAGTTAATGAAGAGTAGAGGTTCTAGAGCCTACGCTTGTCAGTGTCAGCATGTATCCATTAACAAAGTTACTAATGTGAACGCACTTCATCAATTGAAATGGGTTTGCAAGAAGCATTGAAATACAGTGAAGTCCGGGTATTGTGACTTCGGGTTTAATAGATTTCCGGCTATAGCAAACCATACTGTCCGGTCCCTGCCAAGCTAATGGGAGTTTATATGTTAACACACTTCAGTTTTAAAGTCAAACCGTCAAATATTTTTCGTTGTTACTTAGAAGAATTCGATCTGGTGGGAAGAAGTTAATAATGGAACGATGTCACCGTCTTGTTGTACGCAAATGTGACTAGATCGGAAAAGTAGGAGCCAATTATCTTCGGAATATTTCAAAACCCGCGATGATTTAAAAGTAACTAGAAGGTTGTGCACTTTCATGTTTTTAAGGCAAACAAGAAAGCTTGAATAAATTCCTTAATTTTTTTCAAAACTCAAGAATATTCAGGAAGCATAGATTCTACTTGAAAAGGAAATTAAACATGAGAGCATGGCCGTATTCAAAGTTTCAAACAAATTTCCATCACCCAGTACTTCTCTACATCAACGTAGCTGAATTTATAGTCAAATATTTGTGTATAGTGAACAATTATTGAATTGTAGCGTCCGTTCACTATACACGGATTATAATGAACTCCGGTTATACTGAATATTTTGCCGGTCCCTACGTATTCACTATAACCGGCCTTCACTGTACCAAGATTAACTACCCATCATTAATGTAATAAATAATCATAAACTCAAACGAAAAGAAAATAATAAATAAGTTTATTATGTAACATCATTCAGAAATAATTTCCTTTTTTCTGCTTTTCCTATTTTATTTCTCTCAAACATCAAATGTTCGAAAGCAATTTGGGGATGTCTTGTTTACCGACTATTGTAACTGTTTATTTTACTTACCAGAGACAAAATAACCAACTCTAACTATGTAACATAGCCTGACCTCAGAAATTAAGGATGGGAAATTAGGTAAAATGATAGTTATTTACAAAAAAAATCCAATTTTCATTATGTCGGGGATGGGGTCCTTTTGATAATGGTGGGTGATGAGCAGACATGCGGAAATCAATACGCCAGGTCTAGTTTGCGAGGTCTGGGGTTTTAAAAATCAGACCTCGTTTGCGAGGTCTGGTTTAAATACATTGAGTTTTTTGGTCGGAAACGTACACACCTGATTTACTTTACCCTCACCCATCCCAATCATCATGCATGTGCGCAAGGTTGCTATGAGGAATGATCCAAAAGTCCTCTAAGAGGTTAACGTATCACTTAACCAAATCTACTTGCCCGTGGAGTACCTTTGGTAAAAATTATACAGGACAATGAATTTGAACAGTAGAATGTGCAACTAATTGCGTTTTTACGGTACCAGCAAGTAAAATATTCGAGGCAAGGAAGGCGGGAGTGAAAAAAAAATATTCAAAAAACGGGAACTACTTATGCCGTCATCGGTAGATCAAAGTGTATGTCAACTATTTTAACAGTAATTTACTTAACTCCTGAAGCTTGAGCCAGAATCAGGTGACTTAGAGTCATGACTCAGTGACTCAGATTCAAAAAAAATAAAAATAAATTGTTTGCTTTCATTATGTGGGAATAGCTGGGGAGTGGACAATGACACCCAAGTTCACACACCCATCCGAACTGAACAGCATATATGGGAACAACATTTTTCACTAGTATCATTAATTAATATGAGGTTCAGATNTGGTAAAAATTATACAGGACAATGAATTTGAACAGTAGCATGTGCAACTAATTGCGTTTTTACGGTACCAGCAAGTAAAATATTCGAGGCAAGGAAGGCGGGAGTGAAAAAAAAAATATTCAAAAAACGGGAACTACTTATGCCGTCATCCNTGGAAAAAAAAATATTCAAAAAACGGGAACTACTTATGCCGTCATCCGTAGATCAAAGTGTATGTCAACTATTTTAACAGTAATTTACTTAACTCCTGAAGCTTGAGCCAGAATCAGGTGACTTAGAGTCATGACTCAGTGACTCAGATTCAAAAAAAAAATAAAAATAAATTGTTTGCTTTCATTATGTGGGAATAGCTGGGGAGTGGACGATGACACCCAAGTTCACACACCCCATCCGAACTGAACAGCATATATGGGAACAACATTTTTCACTAGTATCATTAATTAATATGAGGTTCAGATTTTACACTAGTAGATTACTGATAACCTGTAATCTTGTTTTAGAGCGTTAAAAGTAGGTGGGGGGGGGGGGGTTTTTTGTTTTTGAAGGAATTAATTTTGCTAATTCACTGTTGTTGCTAACTAATAATAGTTGTACGCTTGTTTTATCTCATTACTGGAATGGGTCTACCACCACATCTGCGACTAATAGTTATAAAAATTAGTTACCGCTACCCTGAGGATACTTACCAACAAGTGATGGAAAGGTATAATCCCCATCCATCTACAATTAACCATCAAATTCGAAGTAAGAGTACCATAAAAAATATTATTGTCAAGTTTGAATCGTCGTTCACACTGTTGGACTTGAAACCGAAAAATCTCCAGAAACCTGCAACTGGAGAAGAAATGGCAGCAGCTGTCAANAATTCGAAGTAAGGGTACCATAAAAAATATTATTGACAAGTTTGAATCGTCGTTCACACTGTTGGACTTGAAACCGAAAAATCTCCAGAAACCTGCAACTGGAGAAGAAATGGCAGCAGCTGTCAAAGCTACTGCTTTACTCGATCCACACACGACAACTAGGAAGCTCGGTCTGGATTCCGGAATTAGCCAAACGTCACTTATAAGCTTTATTCTATGCTATTTTTCGAATTAAATAATTCAGTTCCTAACCTTACGCGTNAATTAGCCAAACGTCACTTATAAGCTTTATTCTATGCTATTTTTCGAATTAAATAATTCAGTTCCTAACCTTACGAGTAAAATAGTTGTGCCCGTCTATGGTCCCTGGGTGGGGTGTGTGAACTAGGGTGTCATTGTCCACTCCCCAGCTATTCCCACTACAGAACTTAAAGCGGGTGCTTCAAAATAATACACCTTAACATCTTCTCTGTTAAAGTCTCAGAAATAAAATTTTGTAATTCTCCTTTATTCTCGATCCGATTTAAAACTAAATTAGCTAACCTGCAATATTTATACGGATACTTTACGTCAACTGGCAGTCGGATGAAAACGTATTTATACAGAGGTCTGTAATGTATACGATACAGACTTCTGTATGATAGAATAAAGACTTCTATATGGTAGAATTACAAAGTTATGAATGCCATGCTGTACTGAAGAGTAAGAGGCATAATTTGTGTGAAATGAAATAAGCTTGTCCACTTCGTGCTATGTTAGCATTTGAATCGTTAATCAATAGTTTGAAGATTCTTCCGTTATCTAGGAAACGAATTCAAGAGAAGTTCTGGCGTATACGACAATTCTTTGCTATACAGTCGCGTCATTCAATTCATATTTCAAGCTCAATGGCATTGTCAAAATATGAATATGTGAAGGTATTTGAGTCTGAAGATATTTTGTTATCAAATTGTTGGACTGTTGCAAGGATTGATGGGAGAGGTAAACGGTAACGGTAGAAAAGTATGTAANTTTTGTTATCAAATTGTTGGACTGTTGCAAGGATTGATGGGAGAGGTAAACGGTAACGGTAGAAAAGTATGTAAATGTATTTTGTGTATTTTAAAATAATCTGACTATTTCTTTTATCTTGTACAGGATTCCATAAGTTGGCAAAANTTTTGTTATCAAATTGTTGGACTGTTGCAAGGATTGATGGGAGAGGTAAACGGTAACGGTAGAAAAGTATGTAATGTATTTTGTGTATTTTAAAATAATCTGACTATTTCTTTTATCTTGTACAGGATTCCATAAGTTGGCAAAANAGAAAAGTATGTAAATGTATTTTGTGTATTTTAAAATAATCTGACTATTTCTTTTATCTTGTACAGGATTCCATAAGTTGGCAAAAAAGCACAACTGGAAAAGACCAAACGACCTACGAGGGATAAGTCTTATGAATAGGGCTGCAAGATCTGTGATGACAGAATACGAAGACATCGTCTTGGGTTATGGACAAAGTGATGAATATTCATTTGTCTTTCGTCGAGAAGCTGAAGTTAGTTAACTTACCTAAAGGCTGATTCTAATAGAACTACATTTCTGTCAACTAATTCTAGGTTTTCCAAAGACGAAGTGTCAAAATCATAACAACTCTCGTTTCAAAATTTTCATCAGCATATGTATTTTACTGGAATGAATATTTTCCAGAAATTAAACTTCTTTACCCTCCATCCTTTGACGGTCGTATGGTATTGTATCCTACAGACAAGAATTTGAAAGATTACCTTTGTTGGAGACAGGCAGATTGTCACATCAACAATTTGTACAACACCACATTCTGGACGTTGGTACAGGAAGGAAAACTGAGCAATACTGAGGTAAGATTATGACAACCTGGGTATATATTNACATTCTGGACGTTGGTACAGGAAGGAAAACTGAGCAATACTGAGGTAAGATTATGACAACCTGGGTATATATTTACACATTGGAAGAATATTTTTTCTTAATGTTGTGTTGATATAGGCTGAACAACGTCTCTCAGGGACATTATCTGCGGATAAAAATGAAATTCTATTTTCTGAATTTGGAATCAACTACAACAACGAAGCACAAGTGTTTAGGAAAGGTACAGTTCTAGTACAAAACAAAAGGACAAGAAGAAATCATGATAAGCAAAGTACAAATGAGCTTGGTTTGGAAGTTCGATCAAAGGATTTTCAAAACATCACGGAACTAAACTCTGACATAATTGGTGACAAGTTTTGGGAGGAGAATCCTCATATATTATTAGGAAATCCTGTTCCTAATTCTAATCAAAGTGCTGATGCTGGTTTGAAAAAATCTATCAGAGCTACAACTAGCGAAACGAAGACGATTGACTAAATAAGTTAAGAGTTAATCTCCGTCGCTAGCGCTACGCCAAAATTATTTCCAATGTCCTGTCATCTGGGAGATAATGGTTATAATTTGGCGTAGGAAAATTTTGAGCAATAAAATGATTAAAATTAAGAGAGGAGCACAAAATTGTGATTTTACATTTTACAGAAAATGTTTCGAAAGATTTATGAATCATTTACATTTTACACAGTGCTTCCGCTGTGAAACAATTCAAATGTGAACTTTTACAGTCTTTACACAGAAGAGTGTAAAATTGAGATTTGAATTAAGCGCCATCTTTTAAATTTCATTTTTATCAGCCTCCTCCCTTCCTGTTGTGTAAAATGATGTAAATTTATTTTACCTGTAGAACCCAAAAGGCGGCTAATCAAATCAAAAGCAAATTTTTTTTTTCAAGGGTTTGTCNAATTTATTTTACCTGTAGAACCCAAAAGGCGGCTAATCAAATCAAAAGCAAATTTTTTTTTTCAAGGGTTTGTCCTTTGTCAAAATCAAATTTAGCAAAAGCTGAATCACTTTTTAAAAGTGTTTAAATTTTTTGGGCGTGGTTTGCCNAATTTATTTTACCTGTAGAACCCAAAAGGCGGCTAATCAAATCAAAAGCAAATTTTTTTTTTCAAGGGTTTGTCAAAATCAAATTTAGCAAAAGCTGAATCACTTTTTAAAAGTGTTTAAATTTTTTGGGCGTGGTTTGCCNGTTTGTCAAAATCAAATTTAGCAAAAGCTGAATCACTTTTTAAAAGTGTTTAAATTTTTTGGGCGTGGTTTGCCAACTTTTCATAAAACTAAATCATCTGAATAAACCCTTTGGAAATGGCTGGGAGACTTCCTGCTTGTGTAATTGACGTCGGAACAGGGTAATTTGTTGAAGTTAAATAATTTGAAATATCGAATTTTATTTTTATTTACTACATTTTTCATTTTCATTTTCAGCTATACAAAGTTGGGGTTTGCTGGAAATAAGGAACCACAGTTTATATTCCCTTCTGCAATTGGAATTAAAGAGTCAGCCAAAGTTGGTGAACAAAGTGCTCGACGGCTTACGAAAGGAGTTGAAGACTTAGATTTTTATATTGGAGATGAAGCCTTCGAGAATCCTGGATATGCAGTCAAAGTAATAATTTTGAATTTGAAACGATTTTGTGTTACAGTGACTCACATGGACTGACTCCTGATTTTATTTTATATCAGTATCCAGTAAGGCATGGACTAGTCGAGGATTGGGACTTGATGGAGAAATTCTTCGAGCAATGTATCTTTAAGTATCTACGAGCAGAACCAGAAGACCATCATTTTCTACTCACAGAACCACCACTAAACACTCCAGAGAATAGAGAATATACTGCCGGTATTTTCATTTTTTTAGTGGATGTGTTATTGCCATTTATTCAAGTATGAATTTCATGATTACAGAGATTATGTTCGAATCATTCAATGTTCCTGGACTTTATATTGCCGTTCAGGCTGTCCTTGCACTCGCCGCTTCCTGGGCATCACGTCCATTGGAAGAGCGAACATTAACTGGAATTGTTATAGATAGTGGAGATGGCGTGACTCATGTTATACCTGTGGTAAATAGTAATCATCTATGATGACGTTGAGCTAATTTGCTCATCGATCAATCTTATACAATACATGTTATACATTCTAGGCTGAAGGATATGTCATCGGAAGTTGTATCAAACACATTCCAATTGCTGGACGCAACATCACTTACTTCATTCAATCTCTACTTCGAGAACGTGAAGTAGGAATCCCTCCAGAACAATCGCTCGAAACTGCCAAGGCAATCAAAGAGAAATTCTGTTACATTTGTCCAGACATTTCTAAAGAATTTGCCAAGTATGATGCAGATCCAGCGAAATGGATGAAAAAATTTGAAGGGATGAACTCTATAACTCGTCAACAATTTAGTGTCGATGTGGGTTACGAACGGTTTCTGGGTCCTGAAATTTTTTTTCATCCTGAGGTAATTCCAACTTAGCAGTAAATTCAGATGAGCAGAATAAAAAAAAAAAGAATAATAAAAATTATTGTTGAAAATGTTCAAATCAAATCTGATTTCAATTTTTCAACTTTTCTAGTTTGCAAATCCCGACTTTGTGACTCCAATATCAGAAACTGTGGATACTGTTATACAAAATTGTCCAATTGATGTCCGTCGTCCGTTATACCAAAGTATTGTGCTCTCTGGTGGTTCAACAATGTTTCGGGATTTTGGGAGACGTCTTCAAAGAGACATCAAGCGGGTAGTCGATGGTCGTCTGAAACTAAGCGAAGATTTGAGTGGGGGACGTATCAAGGTAAAAAATATTTAAATTTTACTGTTTCATTTTTTAGAATTCTATTAGTTATCAGTTATCAATAATCAAATTTGGTTCTAGCCTAAGCCAATGGATGTAAATGTAATTACTCATCATATGCAAAGATATGCTGTTTGGTTCGGAGGAAGCATGTTAGCCTCGACGGTGAGTTCAATTTATTATAAATCAAACTGCTTACTATATGCATTCATACTTTACTTGTTTACCACAGCCTGAATTTTATCAAGTATGTCACACAAAACAAGCATATGAAGAGTATGGCCCAAGTATTTGTCGTCACAACCCTGTTTTTGGAAATATGACGTAAGTCAGATATCGGGTTACAAATTAATTCCATTTGGATTTCTACTGAAGCAAGGGAATATGGAAACTTGCTCAACGAATAACTTATAGAGAATTATCTATTCATTTTAAAAGTTTTTTTTTTCTAATAATAAGTTAACAATTTATGGGCTTCCGAACCTAATTCAAAAAAAAAAACATTACAGAATTTATTCACTGCTTACGATCATAATTCCTAATTAAGACTTTACGCCATTCTAACAATTTCACAATCCACTAAAAGCAGTGAAATTTTTCAAAATACATACATGTTAAGAATGCAATAAACTAAGATCATATTTATGTAATACTGTTAACATCTTCAGTATATAGAGGTAGGTTTCTCTTCCTTGACATTTTTAACCAAAGTGAAACTTGTTAGGAAGAGGTGATACACGCATAGTTATCGACGTAATTTTACGTTTCATTGTGTCATTTTCAATATTCTACTACGTATGGTTTTTGGTGGATTCTGCTAAGCTTTTTTTCTGCCATGTTTTCCTATAAATGGATTGTTATCTAATTCAAAGTCCAGACTTGCAAAGGTATGATTAACGTCTCTATGAGTAGCTTCATCCGCCCTGATGCACAGAACAACATCTTTCACAGTAGCATCTTCAGGTAGTTTATAGTATTTCCTTGCAATTAGTGGCGCCTGCTCTTCCTTCCAAGCTTTCAACTTAGAATTTTCGTCAATATCTTGAAGTAGGGTTGTGTATGTCTTGACGGCTTCTTCTTCCAAGTATCCCACGAATCGATGACAAGTTCTTGGAGCAAGGAGATATGTCAGAAAGAAGATATTGAAGAAGATCCCTTGGGCTCCAATGACCATGAGACGAAACATAATGTTTGGATCCTTGAGGGTCATGAAAATAAGGAGATGCATTCTTTCATTTTCTGCTTCCTCCAAAAGTGTATGGATCCAACCATGATCACGTTTCATAGACCGAAGTGATTTCAGGTGTCTTGCCATACCAGCCACCATTCCTAAAACAAAAGATAAATTACGTGAAAAATAAAATTTTAGGAAAGTGTTAGCTGAATAAAAACTTGACGCGTCAATAATGCAATGGTAACTTAAATTATTCAATTATGTAATTATCAGGTCATTGAACTTTTAGATACATTTATGGCCTTGCAGTCTCATTTAAATTCAGATAACAATAATTTTTGATCTATTCTTACCCGGAACTCCTGCAATTGTCTCCAAGAAGAGACAGCGATTTAGCCAATCATTCCGTGACATTTCTCCACCAGGACCTTTATATCTAGACACAAAGTCAAATCCACCGCGCATAAGTTTGACAGCGAAGAGGGCTAATCGATCCTTAACCTTTTCAGGTTCACGATGTGTTTTCTCTATTTTAAGAAGTTCATCTGTTGTATAAATTTTATGAGGAATTGGATTTTCCCAAACAGACGTGGTCACTTTCTTTGCTATGTCATCTCCAAGGGGATGTTTGGATGATGTAAGTCTGAAGTGAATATCTCCTGGATCTTGAGTTTCTGAAGTATTTCCGTCCTTTGTAATTTTCTGATCTGATTTTGAAGTACTATTTGAACTACACTTTATGAGTGTGTAGCTGAGGTGACGGGAAATTGGTTGATAACTGAGTACAGGAAGACTCAGATTCCGGAATAAGACTGACCGCAGAAGGATTGATGACATGTCCACATAGAATTACTGAAATTGAAGCAAAACCCGATTGAGTTCAATCAAATTCTGTGGTTATAATAATTATTTGAATTCGAAAAATATTTTGAACTAATCAACTTACACTTTTATTATTCCAGTTCCAATTCAGGCAATTATTGAACTTCATGAATATCCAAAAATAGTAGTTTATCTCCTCCACGATGCCGATGCGTTGTTTTGACTACGATAAAAGTTTATCAATTCAAGGATTACTTTTTTTTTTGTTTATTTTGAAATTTACAGTTTTATTGCGTCAGTTTCATTCACAAGTCAGACAAACTCAAACTGACGAGACGACTATTGGTCGATTCCTTACCTTTATCTACCGAATGTCAACACTCATTCTCGACTCTCGAGCTTCTGACATCTGATAATAAGTTGAAGAAATTCATCTTGTGACTTTTTACCTTAGTCAAGTAATGCAAGATCCAAATAAATAATCTGCACAAACGAAAGGTTCCGCAAACTCACGACGAATGATGAAAATTGTGTTTTTGCTTTGCCAAAATGGAAAAACCTCTTTTTGCGAATAACCTGAAGGTGTAAAAGTAAGACTAAATGAATGAATGACAAGATAAGACGAGAGGTTTAACCCTTACCAATGGATTTCCTCTCTACCAAGAATTCAGCCTCTGCTGCTGAGCTCCGACGAAGAACAATTAATCACCTTGAAATTGATTGAATTTTTAAAATGATTGGCGTAAAGACTGGATTTGAATTTGAAAACGAATTTTTTTTTGCATATTTCCGGTTATTGAATTTTATAGGTTATGACGAGTTATAGCAATAATATTTATTGAACACCGCTCTACCCCTATCCCATTTTTGAATAGCATAATAAATAACTCGTGACAAGCTAGATTCGGGGTTACCCTATTGCTTGACCTAGGTTCAAAGTGAAAGCAATTTTGAATAGCCTATAAATTAGTTTCGTGACATAGATACTATTATTATTACATTTACATTCTGAGTTACTTTGGCCTTATTCCTGTTCAAGTTTTTGGACTTAATATTTGTCTAGCTGGAAAATCTAACGATTGTTGGTGTTGGTTATATCGAGACAAACCTATTATTATTATTCTAAGATAACTTTATTTGAATACATGCAAGCGTTTGGCATGTAACATGTGTATTACATCCGAACCCATAAGTTCACAAATTGCTGAAATATTTCGATACCGTTTATCAGTAAATCCCTTAAAAATTGTATGTTTTGCGGACCTGGTAATCTGGGAAATTAAGTTATTTAAGATATCGAGACAAACCATGTAAATCTATATTCTTGACGTACATTAGTTATTAGATAAGTTATTATTACACAAATGTTTGACTATAGTAGACCCTATATCCATAAGTTCTCCATTTGCTGTAATATTTTGAAATTAAATAATTTATTTTAAAATTTTTGCGTTTTTTTTCTGCACAAGTTCCGCTCCGCATCATCAAAATTTGATTGAACCGCCAACAATGGAAGTCAGGTTCCTAATATACGCTTCCGATTGATTGATTATTATGACTTTCCCAAATTCTGGGGGTGTATTGACAAATAAGTCAATTTTTTTGGTAATATTTACATAACTCGGTAGTAAGGAGCGGAAAGTGCCGCTGAATGAATAAAAGTATAAAGTAAGTGGGGATGAGTACCTAAAAAGGTACCTGGAAGGATGTGATGATGGAGATGGTGGCCCGGTGGGGCAAACAATACACTAAGTCCCGTAAGGGACAAACAACCCAAAAAGTCCAATAAATGAAGTCCCTCCTGGGACTTCAAACAACACAAACACAACCAAATAAATAATAATAATTTACTATAGTGATTGGCAACAGCCAATCACTTTACTCCAACAAACAAACACAAACAAAAGAATACAAATAAATAAATAATTATATTTTAGGAAGAGAGAGGAGAACCAGCCAGTCCCAGATCCTGATCCAGTATGCTGCGACAACGCCCTTCCGCCACATTGCGCACTCCTTCCCCTGCCCATCAGGCATGGGCACTTTCTTTCCCACAGAAGCATGGATTAATTTGTGGTTGAGTGGGATCAAATCACTGTACCCTGCATTGTAAGTTGTATTAAAAAATTAAAAATTACTTTTGCACTGTTGCTAATCTACTGCGGATAATTTGTTCTTATTGAAAATTTCTTATTGTGTTGCCTGATGTGTGAGTGAGTGAGAAATGAAAATTAAAATTCTGAAGAAAAAAAATTAATTAATCACATTGTCACATGCTGAATTTTTCATTGCACGTGGAATCTGTCCAAATCAAACCTCGGCGGTATTCGCTCCCACTCATTCGCTCCCGCTCTCGCTCCCGCTCCGCTCCCATAGGGAGCGAGAGCGAGAGCGGAGCGAGGCGGAACAATATTTAGGGAGCGAGAGCGAGAGCGGAGCGAGTCAGTATACTTTTTAGGGAGCGAGAGCGGGAGCGGAGCGGGGGGTAAACCGCCGACCTTTGGTNAGCGGAGCGAGTCAGTATACTTTTTAGGGAGCGAGAGCGGGAGCGGAGCGGGGGGTAAACCGCCGACCTTTGGTCCAAATAGTTAAAGTTGATTTAGCCGCCGCACCAGGCAGTCAGTAGTTTCATTGGATACTCCAAGGTCAACAAAAATCAGATTTGGGTAAATTATGGCGCGAAACAGCTAAAATCAAACATTTTTGTAAGTTTCAAAACAAAACTGAACTAAACTGAATTCACTCATTCTCTGTGGTCTGCTCTGCTCGTGCTCTGCTCACTGAAGTCTTCATCCCTTCAAAAGCTTCACAAACAGTACAGTAGTGCTTATTCATCATAAAATATTAAGTTACATAACTTCTGGATAAGGTCAAAATACGCCTTCTGAACCCGCCGTATATAGAGGCATGGGGTTCAGCTGTATAATTTGCAGCGAGTCATTAGAGAAGTCCTATAATCCGGATCCTGAGCCGGGAGAAGCTAGAATTTTAGACCGGAATGATGTCAATATAATGGCAACACCATGTGGTCATGTCTACCATGCCTATTGTATCGTGAGATGGATGAAGTAAGAACTTTTTCAATTTTTTAATTAGAATTTAATTGGTCGGTGGTAGAACCAGAGTAGGGCGATCGATCGGTTCTATTCTGTTTGCATACCGAATCAAGCCAATCAGAAATGATAAGCTAAACCGGTCAGATGTTTTAGTAGTGCCCAACACCCTATGGGATTAGAAAATTTAAATTATGTAATATGCAAAAGTACAAACCCAGTAGAAATTTTCTAATTAGCAATTTGAATATTTTAGAGGCGGTCAAGTAAACAGTAAAAACTGCCCTAATTGCCGGAAGTTTATTCCAAATAAAAAATGCCTTCCACTATTTCTGGACTCTTATGACTTCACCTTGGATGCTTCTACTATGGGACTAGGTGATCCTTCTGGTACTGTCGCTGAAATACAGGAGATGCTTAGTTCAAAGTCAAGAAAGTTGGATGACTTGAAAGATGAACATAGCGCGTTGTTACAAACGTTCAAAGCTGTTAGGTAAGTATGTATAATGATAATGAAATAAATGATTTAATTTGGAGTATCATTTATAATTTTGAATTTTCAGTAATGAAAATACTATAATTCTTGATGACTTGATGAAAGAGAAACAAAAATGTGAGAACTACTTGCTCAAATATCAGGAGGCTTCTAGCTACAAGACTTATGCAGAACAGAAGGAGAGTCAATGTCTCAAATTACAAGAAGAATTATTGAAATTCAAATAGTTAGTAAACCTACTTTGTCAAATCATTGAAAAAATTTAAACTACTGATTAAGTTCTGATTTATTTTTCCTTCTAGTGTCAAAGCTTTGTTACAAGGAGTGAAAATAGAGACTGATCACGATATTAAGAATTTCCCACCGACATCTAACTCGGTTCACACTTTGGTTCAAGTAAAGCACATTCTTCAACAGTTGCGTAACAACACTTTTTGAGTAATTTAATTACTTTACTTTTAGAATTCACTATTGGTTTATTCTATAGGGAGCTGGACTCATCAAAGAATAAGATAAATGGGTTTGATAAGGAAAGAGAAATTACCCGTCACGAAATTCTAAAGCTTAAGAATAAAATTAAACAGCTTGAAGATCAGAATTCTGAACTAGAAGTCGTTTTGGCTAGCAGTTCTTCACGAAAACTTCCTAGAATTGATCATACGAAAAGTGACAGCAAGATATCCTCAAATAGAGCAGTAGGTTATTTTTCTTATGAGTTAGTAGAGTTAATTTCATAAAACTAAAGATTAATCAATCTTTTTCCAGAACTCTACCACAGAGAATCACAGAAAGTTTGATGATCTAGACAAAACCATTGAACTTGTCGATTCTTCTTCCAAGGAAGAGAAGAAAAATGATTGTGATGTTGGAATATTGAAGGAATTGGGCCACAAACCTGTTGATTTAAGACATAATATCTTAAATATGAGACATGTAGCGCAACCAAATAAGCAACCACTCAAACTGATGAAAGGATCTGGACGTCGAGAGAAATCACTGGTTGAAACCGTAAGGTCTAAAACATCTGTTTTGTTCTTAAAAAATTGTAAGCTTTTTTACTGTTGGGTTTATGGACAGGAACTCTCTCCACTCAACATGCATGTAAAGTCAAGCATTCCAGGATTAGGATTGGGGAGTGGTGTGCCTCCGCGCCATCGACAACTACCAGGAACTTCGAAACCTCCAAATATGCAAAGAGCTATAAGTGTCCGGGGACTGGGTGTCGCAAAAATATCAAACGTCCGAGCTACAGATCTCCAAAGAACTTCAAGTGCTCATTCTGTCAGTCGTACAGGAACTAAATTTTGAGTCAACGCAGTTGAGTTATGGGAAATAAGACATGGCCAATCATGAGCTATTTTTCAAAATATTTTTCTAAACACATATGTTAGGATTTCCAGTCGCAATATTTCGCTAAATTTAAATTTTCAGTTAAGAATGAATTGATTCTTCTAAGTTACTACTTAAGTATAAATTGATTGTTTGGGTTTAAGAATTACCCAGTGATAATAATATTTTTCTTTAATTCGGCAAGAAAAATTTTTATTTTTGCTTCTTATTTCAGCATTCATTTTTTAAGTTTTTATACATTTTACAGAGAAAAGTACAAGGTGAGGTACATAACTGTTGAACATTTGTTAGTCATTTTCTTTACCACAATCAAATTTCGTATCACATTCGTTCGGATTTGAATGGCACACAACCATTTGTTTGCATTGAAACTGTTCTGAAATTAATCTAATTCCTACGTTTAGAATAATTTAAAAATCTCGAGATAAAATGAGGTAACTGTAGAACCCGCCTATCATTTTTCAATATTTATTCCTAACAGGTATGGATATAATTTTTTTTTAAACGTCCTTCAAATCATGTCACTGTTTGTTAGGTTTTAGTTGACTGTTCAAAAATTAACAATTCAACTCAATTTTTTTAATTATTAACTTAATGAAATTCTTTTTATTATTCTTTAGAGCTTTGTCTGTGACGTAGTGGGAGTATCCTCTAGATGACCCCTATCTCTACGTTCAGTTGTTGACCCTTTGTCTTTGTATTGGAGAGGGATTGACTGCGACGGCATACCACTACTGGTGACTTGTGGGTCTGCTTTTGACGCAGTGGAAGACTTTTTACTCTCTATGTCAATCAGATCGTTGTCAGTCTCCTCAGTGACTTTTTCTGGAATGGAGACGCCGAACAGGGATCCTCGTCGAGAGAGGATGGAAGGGGATGTGGGACTTTGACTATATATTGGAATTTCATTGTCTCCAATACTTCCACTGGAGGAGCCAATGGAATGCCTTGGAGAGTCTAGACGTCCTGAAAGACTCTGACCTGAACCTCTTCGGGATGCAACAGATGAGACGCTGTCTCGTTTGAAGAGACCTATCACAGATGGCATCCTGTCTTGCTTGTCCAGTCCACCTTTAAAAAAAAAACCCCCACCTCATTAGTAAGTTCTAATTTCCACCAATCAATAATCATTAGTAAAAATCTTACCAAGGAATGTATTGGACGGGGAATTGTACGCTAAATAATCCTTGTTAGATGACCAAGCTGGGAATTCATCTTGCCTGAGTCCGGATTGGCCATCTTCTTCATCACGCTTCCAAGGAAGTGTCGATTCTACCGGAGTTGATGACGTTGCTGTAATACATAAAAATATTGATCCAGTACTATATTCTCAATTTGTTAAATTTTTAATTTCTTACATCCACCATCCTCACGCGGTGATGATTTTCTGGACGGAGACACCCCTGAAAGGTAAACAAGAAAATTCATCAGGAATTATTCAAAAGTCTTACTAATCATAATTAGTTTTTATTATTAACATATTATCTTCGTTAATGCACCAGCAACATGTAAGGCTAAGCTGTTAGTTTTGTATCGCATTTTAGGCAGCCATGATACCCACCCAGACCAATTCACATTTTGCTGTAGAATAGACATGTTTACTTTAAATTAACATTCACCTTCTCATTTTTACACATTTAAAAAAAAATTTTTTTTGAAGCCCCAGAACATTCAGTTCTATGGTCATATTAGTCAAGAAAGTCAATAAANCTGTAGAATAGACATGTTTACTTTAAATTAACATTCACCTTCTCATTTTTACACATTTAAAAAAAAATTTTTTTTTGAAGCCCCAGAACATTCAGTTCTATGGTCATATTAGTCAAGAAAGTCAATAATTTTTGTTAAAATTGTCAAGTAAAGTGTAGGAAGTAGTGAATTTGAACGTATTTCACATTAGGAGTGTCTCAACCATATCGTTCGTAAGGCTTTTATTCATTGCTTGTCCAATTATACAGAGTCATTTTAGTCAGGAGAGGTCCAGTCAGGTCAGACAGTCCGTGCTAGGGTGGTGACAAGATGACATTGACGCATTGTGCCTGTTGTTGATTGTCCATTCTCACATAGTCACGCTCATGGGGATGGATTATTCAGCAGCCCTAGAGAGATATGGATTTTGGTTAATGTTAATTCCATTTTCGTTTGATTAGTTTTTTATGCTTATTATTGGCAAAGAGGACATGCAAAAATTTGGCACATATCCTCACCAAAACCAATCACCAAAAAGGCCATGCAAAGTTAATAATGCCCGAATACATGAAAAAGTTTCTTTGTCTTCACAGTCTCTCAAATTCAAAAGCTTTTTCACTTTTACACATGGCCATGAAATTTTTCGTATCCCAAACGCCTGAGCCAAAATGGTTAATATGGCCAATGAGAAAGAGTGATTTATTACGGAAACGACTCCGCTCAGCCGGTGGGCATAAAGTCTGTGATGGGGTTGTAACAGTACTGTTGGCAAGGTACTTAATCGCTGCCGAATCTCTTCTCCAAGGTAGTGATGTTTCAGTGACCGTTGGAGTATCATCGTAGTCTGAGCTATGACTCGCATGGGAGTAACGTCTCCCCAGATGTTTAGCTATTTGTTGAACTGGGTGGGGATAAGAATGTTCCTTGAATGGCTTGTCAGTGCTATAGATACTCGCTTCAGACCAACGCCGTTCGTTCCAGTCCACCTGATATTCACCAGCTGTGTTTCCATGGTTCATTTTGATTAGAATTGATACAATATTGATATGATTTAGCCCCCCTTCCTACAGTTTCACAGTACGCATGTCCTTATTTTTTTCACCGCTTATGTTAGCTACTCTAATGGGTGATTAAGTGTGCATTTACAAATGACAACTCGTCATAGTTTATAACTAACTATTCCTTGTCACCTGCAAATTCTTTCCAAAAATACACCTAAAATTAAGCTCTTGTTAAATTTGTCGCAAACGAGAAAGGAGTAACCTTTTGCCGCAACGAGTTGACTACTGCTGCCACAATAGTAACGCTTAAAAAAATGATGACGCCTAGTGCTAATAATACATATACAGTAAACCTCGGATAAGCCGACTTCGGTTACCACGGACCCTCGGTTACCACGAACCACTTGGTCCGGTCCGCGCCCTGAGATAGGGAATTTGTGTATAAATGGAACGGCTAAGCCGAACCCTCGGCTACCACGAACGCCTTTCCGTGGTCCCAGTCCATAAGTCACATGCTTTTTTACCTCTGTTAACACGAACACCAATTAATTGATCAATTTTTAAAGAATCTTCACCTTTTTTCTTACAAAATTTAACGAATAACTTCTTTTGAATGACTTTTCAAACATTGAAATTCGACAGAAAATGAACCAATGATATATTTTTAGTCATTTTTAGTCTCCACAACAACTTACTATTATAAAGTAATGGTAAATTAAAACTACCTCGGCTAAGACGAACAAATTATTCCCCAAGTTGTATGTTCGGCTTACGCTTAAGCCGAACCTCGCTTACCACGAACCATATTTTCCGGTTCCTTGAAATTCGGCTTATCCGAGGTTTACTGTATGTTGAAATTGGAAAATTTTTTAAAAGAAGCTTACTTANACCACGAACCATATTTTCCGGTTCCTTGAAATTCGGCTTATCCGAGGTTTACTGTATGTTGAAATTGGAAAATTTTTTAAAAGAAGCTTACTTAATTAATAGTACACCCAAATTACGCAAACAACACAATATGTTAATAAAAATCAAAACAAAACTTAAAGACTGCGAATAAAAATTAAAAGGCTCTAAAAAAAAAGTCAAACTTAATAAAAAATGAAATTGGGCTATANTAATTAATAGTACACCCAAATTACGCAAACAACACAATATGTTAATAAAAATCAAAACAAAACTTAAAGACTGCGTATAAAAATTAAAAGGCTCTAAAAAAAAGTCAAACTTAATAAAAAATGAAATTGGGCTATAATAGACATTTGAAGTAAACTGATACTGGAAGGGTCAGGTCACGAATGGATTTATTATAAAAAGTAGTTCAATTGATGACTTACGTGGTCCAGCGATGAAGTATATCCCACCATCGACATTTTCGTCAAGGTGCCCTCCCCTTTGGAATCTTTCATCAATCATATTGAAGGTCGGATTATCTGCACATGCAATCAAATTAAGGAAAAAGGTTAAATCTCACCTTGCAAAAAAAAAAGACAACATTATTGGTCTCAATTTTTCATCCTCAATGCTAATTTTCATTCTTTAAAAATACAAGGTGGGGTTTATAATGTTTCATTGTTGATGTTAGTTAAACGCTTGACCTGTCTAAATTAATCCTAGTGGGGAGTATTCAATGATAAATTACATATTATGTTATTATATAAGAACTCTCACCTTTCCCATTATTGTCAAAGGTGACATGACCATTTTCACTCCGACCAGGTTCCTGTAATTTGACAAATTACACAAAATTAAAAAAAAAAATTTTTTTTTGCAATAACTTAGGATAATAATAATATTAAGTATATTACATCAGCGGTCATAGTGCTTAAGTCATTTAAATCAAATTAAGTTAATATCCGTTCCATTTCATACTGAATTGCATGATACTTTTGAGCTAAACATAAGGTCAAATTATTGAAACTTTGTTATATTTCAATAATAATTATCATCGTGGTAACAATACATGCACCACCGATGAGAACGTTACTGTGTTATTAACTAAATTGAAATTTAACATTTAACTAACTCGTCTGTGAAATATTCAATTAATTGAATTACATAAAGACTCATGAGTCACTCAACCCTAAATTAAAAAATTCTATTGTTATGAGATTATTTATCAAAAAATATTTGACATGACGTCTTTTTGTAATGCGTACAAACATCGACACCGTTAACAAGCACTTCAATCTTGATATAAAATATTTCAACAAAAATATTTCAGATATTGTGTATATAATTTATATTTCAGATAGGATTTTATCAATTTTCATGAGTCTTCAATAGTATTTCAGGTTAATTAAATTGGATTAATTAATTTAGGAGATAAATCTTAAGTGGATTATCAAATATGATGAAAATGATATTAATTATTGTATAATTCAAAAAATTTTTTGTCATACCCTTCCACTTGGTTTTCCAAATCTTCTTCTAGAAACCATTTTCTTTGGATTCATTGGTGTCCTGTAGCTCATCATTGGTTGAGGATCTCCTAAATCTTTATCATCTACGGCGTGTCGACTGTAGCTCAGTCGTCTTTGCTGTAAACATAGTGATAATATGATAATGAATTATTTTTTTTCTAAACAACGGTGTTTAATTAACTTACACGGCGAGATGGTTTGTATAATTCTTCTGCAAGAAGATGATGAATTTTGGCATCTGACATGTCTTTCTTGGATAAATTGTACTCCAACTCCTGTAAATCTAAATTCCAACTATCAGGACCAGGAGCCTGTGGGAACGCAGCCGCTGCCGAACTGTTGAAAAAATAAAACAAACGAAACTAATCACATCTCATTATTTTTGTTTCCAGTGAACTGGATTGTTTTGTTTTTCTTAAACAATTTAATCCTATTTTGCTAAAAGATCTGAGTTCCCAGATGCTCAATAATAAAAAAAAGTGTAGGTATTTTAGTGCCAATTTTCTTGGAAATATGACTAAAGTCAACAAAGACTTGAGTTGATTAATTAAATTGAACATTATGACGTACCTCCCTGGTAAATTTAAAACGCTGTCATATGGCTGATTTCGTATAAGTGCCGCCATAGAGTCTGCTGATGTCATTTTATTTAGTCCAACACCGACACTTCCATTAGATTTTTGCATCATATCCATGGCATCTCTCATTGTTAATTTTGAATAGGTTTCCAAAATTTTTGGTTCAGCACCCTTTGTATGGTCACGAATGAGACAGGGTCGAATGTAAGTGTTGTCAAAATGTTTGAATCTAAAGATGTGGTGTGGAAGAATAGAAGGTTAATCAATTTTCTATAGAAATGGTACCTATAGAATTATTTTTACCTTCAATTAATTCATAACTTTATCATTATCATCATATAGAAATATTATTAAAAATTTTGTATTTTTATAAATTGCCTACCTTCAATACTCACCAGGATACTATGATGTATACTTAAATTTTGTTACATATTTGAGTGGAAATAGGGAGTTGGATATGTCTTGGTAATAAGTTATGAGGTCATGGGTTATATAACTAAACTAGTTAATTGGAATCATTAATTATAAAGGGGAAATAAGAAGTAGTCTTTAATTGATTAATAAATACAAGGTGGACTTGAAGTTTACTATCCGTTTTTGGGATTGGAGCTAACCTTCCTCAATGTGAAAGTAAAAATAAGAAGAAAATTAATCATAAATCAAATCATATAGTATCTATCGAATCAATTCTAATACTTTTTTTAATTACTTTTTTTTTTAATTTTTTTATAAATTTAATTAGAATATATATTATATATATTATATTCAATAGATCCACTTCTGTTCTTTTAATATTAATTTCTTTTTTTATATTTGCATTAGGATAACAATTTAAAAAAAAAATCAAATTATTAGAATATTAAGACTCACTTGTCACGAATGTTGTAGTGGCCATAGTGTCCTAGAATACTCTGCATTACACTCATTGTATGGTCAAATAACTTAAATAATAATAAAAATAATTATTGGGATAAAATTATAATCAATTTGGATGAACTGAGTGACAAATTGTCACCATGATTTAAATCAAGGAAAAATCCAACAAAACGACTTAAAGAGGTTAAGTCATAAACTCCATTTTTTTTTTCAAAATTCAATTTTTGAAAAAATAACAAACCAAAAAAAAAAAAGTAAACAAACAAGTTATTTAATGTTTGTTTAATGTTTGGATTGTTTAATTAAAATAACTTGTTTGTTTACTTTTTTTGGTTTATTTTTTCAAAAATTATTATTGAATTTTGAAAAAATGGAGATATGACTTAACCTCTTTAAGTCGTTTTGTTGGATTTTTCCTCATAGCAACCTTGATTTAAATCATGGAGAAAATTTTTATAATAATGAAGAAAAAAAAGTGAAGAATATGAAAATTACTCCAATGCAATATAAAAAGTGATAGTGAATTAAAAATTATGGGCAAATTGTATATAAATACAGTATATCTCAACAAATCCTGTGGACTCTTGCTCCACTTTTGANAGATATGACTTAACCTCTTTAAGTCGTTTTGTTGGATTTTTCCTCATAGCAACCTTGATTTAAATCATGGAGAAAGTTTTTATAATAATGAAGAAAAAAAAGTGAAGAATATGAAAATTACTCCAATGCAATAATAAAAAGTGATAGTGAATTAAAAATTATGGGCAAATTGTATATAAATACAGTATATCTCAACAAATCCTGTGGACTGTTGCTCCACTTTTGAAAAAAATTGTTTAAAAGTGATCCAAATCTTGAAGTTTTGGGACGAAATTCAAATAGTTCCCACAACTCAGAGGCGTATACGATACCTATATGACTTGATCTTGTGGTTATTATAACTTAGATAACCTTCATTTCATCAAGTTTTTGATCTTTGCTCCGAAACTTTTACAAAAATTCGGCTAACCATTGTCACTTTTTGAAGAAAGTAGAGAAAAAAGGTGCAGGATTTGTTGTGACATACTGTATAATGGAAAGCAATAAATAGTTCCACGAAAATTCGAACTGGAGAACTCGACTCTTGAAACGAGGTTTCAAAATGGTAAATTTAAATTATTTTACATATGCAAGGAATTCAAAATTCTTTTTCATCTCCTTTCTCTCTTACATCCACTTTTCGTGATCTTAATCCCCAAAAAAAAAAAAAGTAAAAAGAGAAAAGATACGTAAATTTTTCTAGAACACCGAAAACCCCAAGACTAAATTCAGAAATTGGAAACTGTTTGTTTGTATTTGTATCTATAAGAAATTTGCTAACCTAAATTTCTTTAGTATATTTATTTTAGATTTCTAAGTTATTTGAACCTAAAGTTAACAAATAATAAAGTTAGAAAGATTATATACGATTCTACCATATCTCGAGGTTTCGAGTTCGGAATTTTTGCATTTGCAAATTTATTAGGTTGGAGTTTTCCAGGTCAAATTTTCATAAAATTTTCATAATTTTTTTTCAAAAATTCATTTCTATGAATAACTTACGCGTTCATGGATCCGCTCATTCATTGTATGCTTTCTCTTCTCCGCTCGAGTTACCTTGAGCCATTGGACCAACGGTTTTATTGTAATTCCCTGTAATTAATTAAAATACCAAATCAAAATACATTATCACGACTAATAATATACAGAAAATCTAGAAAATATCAGATTGTCCTACTTTATTTTCTTCGTAAATGTATCCAACTTTACTCACCCGTTATCCTTATGAATATTCTACTTTCTTAATTTATAATTTTAATTAGTATCCCATTTTCTTATTAATTTTAGTTATATTTTAATCATTATCAAACATTTCTTCAAGCTCATCGACTTAAACTAAAGGTATTTTGATATGTTTAGTAANTCAAAATACATTATCACGACTAATAATATACAGAAAATCTAGAAAATATCAGATTGTCCTACTTTATTTTCTTCCTAAATGTATCCAACTTTCCTCACCCGTTATCCTTATGAATATTCTACTTTCTTAATTTATAATTTTAATTAGTATCCCATTTTCTTATTAATTTTAGTCATATTTTAATCATTATCAAACATTTCTTCAAGCTCATCGACTTAAACTAAAGGTATTTTGATATGTTTAGTAATCAATCAGTGGTCTACTTTTTTTTTATTTACATCCCTAAGGCTAACTTAAGCTCTAAATCACNATCAATCAGTGGTCTACTTTTTTTTTATTTACATCCCTAAGGCTAACTTAAGCTCTAAATCACCAAAACGCCTCAATTCCATAGAATCGTTACCTATGCTAATATCCTCTACATTTTTTGCTCCAACAATGTCACTTACTTAGGTTTTAAACAAAGTTCAAAACAAATAACCCTGGGGCAAACCACGTGCAGGAAATCTCAAGGAACCAAATTCTTTTGAACTAAAATCTCAACAAATATAGTAGTTACTCACCTGAACAAAAACGGTAAAGTATACGACACAAATTGTCGTAGTTGTAAACATATTTCTAACTTCTTTTGTCGCAGCTTCATCAGGAATGAGTAGTACCAAAGCGAAAGCGACAGCTCCACGTAATCCACCGTACGACATAACAAATTGATCAACCCCACCGAGTTTATGCAATCGGAAGCGATTAGCAAGGGCTGATAAAATTATGACACCTGTTGTTGTAAAAAAACAAAAAAGGAAAAATAATCAAACCTCGGAAAAATATCATTTCTCAAAAAAAAATTTTTTTTTTTTTTTTTTTTTTTTTTTTTTTTTTTTTTTTTTTTGAGAAATTGAATTAATAATTTTGAAAATTGTGTTAAGTTTAGCTAAGATATTAGTAGTCTACTCAATAATTCAAGATATTTACCTATGGTTCGATAAATGGTACAAAAGACGATGGTTGCAATTATGAACCACCAATTCCATACATGTTGATCGTGGACAGTACTCACACCCAGGAACATAAATATAATAGTTTCTGACGAACTACTCAGCATCTTCATGGCATATTTGACAGTCGTATGTGATTTCTGAGAAATATTCCCTTCTACA
The DNA here is from genome assembly GCA_002738285.1 of Holacanthella duospinosa. Lineage (NCBI taxonomy): Eukaryota > Metazoa > Arthropoda > Collembola > Poduromorpha > Neanuridae > Holacanthella > Holacanthella duospinosa. The sequence continues at coordinate 148,269 of NIPM01000121.1, read as the reverse complement.
TAATTCTTCATTGTGATTCCACAGAAAGTTATTCTATAAATCAAGTAAGTTTTTTTTTTTAATAATTTATTGACCTTCATTATTTCGTTTTATAGACTGGGAAGTTGTTCCGTCAGGTCCAGTTTCAAAATGTGTTTATTTCTTACGCTAAAATCCCAGACATATGGAACGTTTCGGCACAGAGATAGGCAAGATAGGCCATGACGAAAATAAAAATTGGCTCGATTACACGAACTTGATTTGTAAATCTTGTAACGAAACCAGTAAGAAATCCCCAAATTATTCCAATTGCAGTACCTCCTAGAGCAACTACGGGAAATGAAGTGATTCCTTTGATGATCTCTACAGGGGTCACATTATTTTGACCCATGAGCACAAAGTCTTCGAATGTATGGTACAGGACCTGAAAACAAAAAAAAAAAATTTTTTTAATTCCATTGAAATTTTACATTATGTACAGGATGATTTGCATCCTGGAAATTTTTTTTTTTTTTTTTTTTTTCCTGCATACAGGAAGTTTTTTTTGCATCCTAGAAAGCATGACGTCACTTTTTCACACTCTATTACTAGCAAAATAGGTTGAGAAGAGCTACGCTAAAATTGGAGAAAGTGGGTGTAAAAAAAGATTAATCACCCTGTAACTAAATTTTATTCAGTGAAAGCAAAAAAAAAATTTAGACTTTAAAAAGGATCCCATCCGAAGTACCCAGGTGGATCTAAATTAATTTAAAAAAAAAAATTTTTTTTCGGTACTATTGACAATAGTGTTGGAAATGATAAATTTACTAATTAATGTTCAAGGACAACTACATNATTTTTTTTTTTTTTTTTTTTCCTGCATACAGGAAGATTTTTTTTTGCATCCTAGAAAGCATGACGTCACTTTTTCACACTCTATTACTAGCAAAATAGGTTGAGAAGAGCTACGCTAAAATTGGAGAAANAAGCATGACGTCACTTTTTCACACTCTATTACTAGCAAAATAGGTTGAGAAGAGCTACGCTAAAATTGGAGAAAATGGGTGTAAAAAAAGATTAATCACCCTGTAACTAAATTTTATTCAGTGAAAGCAAAAAAAAAATTTAGACTTTAAAAAGGATCCCATCCAAAGTACCCAGGTGGATCTAAATTAATTTAAAAAAAAAAATTTTTTTTTTTTTCGGTACTATTGACAATAGTGTTGGAAATGATAAATTTACTAATTAATGTTCAAGGACAACTACATNATTTTTTTTCGGTACTATTGACAATAGTGTTGGAAATGATAAATTTACTAATTAATGTTCAAGGACAACTACATGACTCAAAGAGTGACAAAATGATTGAAGGACTTATGATGACTCAAAAATTAGCATTAGATTTAAACGGATATGGAATTACCTTTAATAATTTTGAAAGAATACGCAATATCTATAGAATTCGCATGAAATTTAGTGTCATTTCCTTTTTAAACAATCATTATATTACATTGTGAATTGTGAATTTTTATAATCCTACTGGACATTGTTACAGACCTTTAATTCTTAGTAAGTAATGGAGGTATTGAAAATAATATTATATTGTTAATCATATTAGTCTGTGTGTTTTTTTTTTATTCTTTTGAAATAGGTTTATACTCTTTTCTGAAACTTAGCTTTATAAACCGGAAACCACTGGTGAGTTATACTTGTTTGAGGTTACAGAGAATTTGATAAAAACGCTACAAGCTACTCAACATTAANAAACCACTGGTGAGTTATACTTGTTTGAGGTTACAGAGAATTTGATAAAAACGCTACAAGCTACTCAACATTAAAAAAAAATTGATGTCACCAAATTGATAAGAGGACAAAATTGTCTCGTGGTATCGTTCAGCACTTATAATTCTAGACAATTGAATTGTTTTTTTTTTGATTATTCTTAATCAAAATTTGATCAATTTATACTAAATATTTGTAATTTTTTTATGTCCTTTTGTTTTTTTTTAAGTACGCAGTAGTACAGAGTACAGCACGCATTGCAAACATGCAAAATGCGAATTAATCCAGAATTTTTTTTTTGAAGATTATTTTATGGATTTATTTCAAAATTTTACATAATTGTAGTTAATGTAATGTTTTTATACTCTCTTTTGTTATTTGCAATTTAGTTCATGAACCTATTTATTTTTTTTTCAAATTTTTGCATATAGGTTTAACCATGAAATTGATGCAGAAGAATAAATAAAAAATCTGATACGAATTCTCCAGAATCATAAAAAATTTTCATATACCGGCTGTACACGCGATGGACCGATTTCTAAAAATAAACCTTGAGTACTACCTACGAATATGTAAATTTATGAATTGAAATAGCACATATATACAGATCATAGTCCCCGGAACTTATGGTAGTAGACATGCAACTTGAGCTTGCAAAAAAAAAATTTTTTTTTCATGACTTCGCCATTTTTTTTTTTTTTTTTGATTTAATTATACGTTCTGGTTTTCTTTGAAATTGACTTTTCTCAAGGTAAACTAACTATTTTCTCTTAGTATTTCTATACTTCCGGTTTAGATTTCAGAAAAATATGTCATATTGTTTAGATTTCATGTCAAAGAGGCGGTAAAAATTTTTTTGAACTTACGACAGTGACTGCGTCATTGAGCAAAGACTCTCCAAAGACAACAATGTAAAGAATTTCATTCACATGGATTTCTTCGAAAACTGCAAGCACAGCGACTGGGTCCACCGCCGAAACTAAAGAACTGAAGAGAAAAATTTGCAAAATATTCAGTTCTACACCAAACAGTCCTACTAAATTCAGTCCCCATAAACTGGCACCTGAAAATAGTAAAATTATAATTAAAGTAATTTTAAAAAAATTTTTTTTTTTTTTGCATCTAATAAATGTAAATTTGACAACAATGTCAAAAGTCATAGCGTTTATGGATCAAAATAAAAATCTGTCATTTATGAAACTATGCAGCAGTAGACAACACTGTTTCTCATAATCCATTTGTAATAATATGTAATTTGCATGTAATCACGCAAATTTAATTCAAAAATTTTTGCACGAAATTATTTGCACACATATTATTTTGAGAAACTAAGCAGAAGCGAAATCTTTTCATCTCTTTTGTTTGTTAAATTATATTGTTTTAAAGCTGAGAAACAACATTGGACAATGGATGTTCTAATTGTTACTTTCCGCAGTGAGAGTTAGTAAATATTTGAGTCAGTCAGTATGTATCTTACCAGTACAAATTGCTTGTTTATTGAACCATGAATAATTAATTTCTTACCCTTTTTTGGCAAAATAGAGTGCAAAAAGTAAAAACCTTTTCAAAAAAAAAATAATATAAAAACTGGAAAGAAAAATAATTGCATGGATGAATCCGCGATGACAGCAGCAACAATGAAAATTTCATTTTTTTAGAGGCGGAGAGGGGGGGGGGGGAGTGGGACGAAATGTGTATTTTCACACCTTTTAAAATGAAGTGATTTGGTTTTTGCAAATCTTTAAAAAAAATCTTAGAGATGCTAATGATGGTTTTTCCCTTTGAAATTTGTAAATCTATTTTTAGACGCACCTGCACCCTTGAAAACAGATATTACGCACGACTTAGTAAAAAAAAAAGTATTATTGTCAACAGGAAATCAGAATAGACTCAAATTTGACACGAGTTCTTATACAGAATTAGTAAATTGTCCAAAAAAAAAAAATTTTTTTTCGTCAAATTTACATATTTGATTGTTTCTACTTATACTGAAAAACGTTTTGTTAATTTTTTATCAGGTGTGTATTATATCATTTTCTTACCAATAGAAAAAGTGTTCCATAGTGTTCCAACTACAGCGAATAGAAGAATAGTTCCTAAATTACCGAAGAAGAGACGATTCGGCATAAAATATCCAGCATCTAAAATTATTGGTGGTAACATATAAAAAAAAAATGTTTTTGGTGTCAAAGGTGAAATTTCAACAGGATTTGATGTATGAAAAAGTAGTAGTCCAATGGCCACTCCAACAAAAATAAGTAGACATGATTCAGGAAAAATATGACTGAATTTTGGTGCCATATGAAAAACTGGAAATATATAAGAAAAAAAAATATTAAATTAGTAACTTATTTCGAATGGAAATTTTCGATCATCGACTTTATAAAATCTCAACAAATAAGAAAATAATGCCAAAATAAGTGTATAAAATCCTTAAACTTTGTTTATATAATTTCATACAAAAATTCATCTTTTGCAAAGTATCAATGTACCTAAAAGCAAAGTAATTCAATAGAGCCACAATTTCCTGGCTCCATTGAAACTACATTGAGCTACAGTAAACATTGGCTATTTAAATAAATTTTTGAAAAAGTAGCGGGAGTAAAAATTCACAATAGCCGATGTTCACTATAAGTGAATCTTTTACCATTATGATTTCTTATATCAATGAGTGACTATCTTCAATTTAAGACTCAATATTTGTAGAAATTTCACTATAATTGAANAGTAGCGGGAGTAAAAATTCACAATAGCCGATGTTCACTATAAGTGAATCTTTTAACATTATGATTTCTTATATCAATGAGTGACTATCTTCAATTTAAGACTCAATATTTGTAGAAATTTCACTATAATTGAATCTTCACTATATCCGAATTTTACTGTCTTATTTTACTTTAGGAAGACTAATCAATGACAGGTAAAACTTGTTTTCATAAGTATAGCCTTAGGATTCGAATCTTTGACTCATCTGTACAATTACTTAGATTATATGTAAAAAAACAATAGGTCAGGGATCTCATGTTGAAAAATCTGAGGTCAATCTAACCATTTACGTATGTCAGACTCAATGAAACCTACTACCTACACACATGTGCAAATTCTCAGAAATATATGTTTAACATTGCAAAATTTCAAAAAAAAAGTAGAAAATCATAATAATAATTTTTTTTTAAGTGTCGATGGTTTGCAGATGTACGCCAATCACCACACCACACCACAACGGTACCTATATTACATTTTACTTTTATTTTACTTTTATTTTACTTTTATTTTACTTTTACTAAATTTTACAAAAAAAAAAAAAATTTCAAAAATATTTTCTGTTTTACTTAACAACAAAATAATTTGTTAAATTAATTACTACAACACGATACTCATCAAACTGTCTTTTCCCACACCAACTTTCTAAGTTTCTTCATGCATTTCCGGTGATAGTTAATTTGACTTTTACCTGAGAATCATATCTAGTTAATTGTTTCCAGACATGAAAAATTTAGATAAATGAAAATCCAGAAGGTGACGCCTTAAAAGTGCTATTCATAGGGTGTGTCATTATTGTTACTTGTTGACATTACACAGTGTTGCCAAGTATTTATTTGGAAAATATTAAGTAGCTAATTTTTTGTTTATAAAGTGGAAGGACAGGTAAGGAGCTTAAGTCTGTTTACGATCTATAAAACAACTAAATTATATTTCTAAATTAAAAAAAAAATTTACTAAATTTTACAAAATTTTATAACTTTGCAAAATCGAAAAAAACATCTTCCTTAGGAAGAAGGTCTTTCCAAAAAATTAATATACCACGTGTATATATAAAAAAAAAATATATATTTTTTTTCATCAAACTTGTACAACTTGATCAAGAGCCGTATAATTCTGACACTGATAATATGGGCCAGGTGAGGAATTAATGAGAGCTCATCCTAATTATTTCTGCTACGTGGGAAAGCTTAATAATTGTTAAAAAAACTTTAAAAAAAAATTACTCATGCAAATTAACATGATAATTCACAATAGGCTCAAGTCAAGATGCTACTTATCAACAACAGCCTCAATGAATAGTATATCTAATGAATTTATTAAATAATTAATAAATAAATAACAAAATTGTGAACTAAAAACTAGAAGATTCGGCAAAAATTTTTAAATTTTAATTTCATGCTTTACTATATTCTTAAAATTTCGCTAAATGAGCTTAAGACTTAAGTATCTTATTATTACAGGTTTATGGTTCTTAAAAAAGATTAAATTACCTGTATGTTAAAAAACAAACAACATGTATTTTTTTTAAAGCCCTATACATAGCGTGTCATGTGTTCATTAACTATATACTACTTTCAAGTAAGTTACAAAACAAACTAGTAAAATCAATAATTCTTTTTAGATAAATTTGCAAAAAATAAAATTTTTGCCAATTAACGAAAGAAAGGCCATTAGACCATCTTAAAAAAACATTATAAAACAAAAGAAAACTTTTTCATATAATCCTTTTGTAGTCTCATTTTGTAAAAAATTGTACGAAATAGAATACTACTTAAAAACTAAATTAATTAGGTATAAACTAGTTTTCCAACTTTTGATTATGAGAAATTAAGAGCAGAGAATGAACGATGCCAAGTTTTTAAAATGAGCAAAAAATTTTGCAAAAATTTGAATAGAATTTTTTTTTTTGATTTCAAACTTTGTAGGTGTTAAACTTAAAATTAAATTTTAAATTTTAAAAAGTGATCAAATGAAGTAAAGGTGTTACAAAAATTGTTTTGTATACCTGACATTGCAAAATGTAGGTGTTAAAAATTTGCAAATACAAATACGTTATTCACAATGCTACTATTTAATATCTAAAAAAAAAAAAAAAAAAAATCTGCAACTTTGCCAAAACCAAATGTACCAGAAAGTAAATTTAATTTTAAAATTGTTGGTGTTATTTGAACAAGTCGAGGCCACGTTATTGCAAAGAGAAAAAACAAATGGCTAGTTTTAATAATATTTGTACAAATACTTAAAAAAAAAAATAAATGTTGCAATTATTAAGTGTTTTTGTTACATAAATTGAATGAATAAATCTCAAGCTTTATGCTTTTTTACTACTTATCGTGAGCTATAAAGATTATGAAATTGTCAAATTAACACTGGAGTATATGAGNTTAAAAAAAAAAATAAATGTTGCAATTATTAAGTGTTTTTGTTACATAAATTGAATGAATAAATCTCAACCTTTATGCTTTTTTACTACTTATCGTGAGCTATAAAGATTATGAAATTGTCAAATTAACACTGGAGTATATGAGTTTTATCAAATCATTTATTTCATTGTTATAAAAACAAAACCTAAAAAATTAATAAATTTATAAACAATAAGTTTAAACAAAAGTAATAAAAATATAAAATCTGGAAAATACAATGAAATACAAAAATGATCTAACCTTGATTTTAAATTAAGATATTTTCATTCTTACCTGTTGCCATGATTTACTAACAATAAGTGTTACATTGTACAAATTGGCATTTACGAATAAATCACCGCAGATATAAAAAAAAAAAATTTTTTTTTTGCTCAATCATCACATTAATAGAAGATAAAGTGTTTAAGATGGTTCCAACAATTAATCTTAATCCGCAAGCATATTAAACCAAAAAATTTTTTTTTTGTTTATCACGACTTAAGTTATATAACATAAAATTTACAAACCATGAATTGCCAAATTAAAATTTTTTTTTGCATGAGTAGTTATGTGAAAAATGCAACAATGATATTATATTTTTTGAATCAAAATTAACAACCTTAGATGAGAATTAGCTATAGGAATAGGTCAGGTGCCCTTGCAGTCGGTATTTTTCCAACTAAATTATATACATAATAATTGAGAAGTAATTGACATTGAACTTAATGCTAAATTTATACTTTTATTAAATATAAACTTATAAAAATTTACTCTTAATTCCTCCTTTCTAAAAAATAACAAGCACAATGAAGCATCATAATAACTATAAAAATATGGTACTAAGTAATTATAAAAATTATATTTTAAGTAAGAAATTCAGACATGAAAAAGCTAAAAATAGCAAAATTAAGAGTCCTAACTGATAAAAATCAAAATAATCTAAAAAAAAAAAAAAAAAAAAAAATGTACAATGAGACTATAATTATTACAAAGTTTACTAGCTGCATAAAGTCAATATCAATTAATTTATTCCTTATCATTTAATTTATTTAGTATATAAATATTTAATTAATTGAATCAACCAANATTATAAAAATATGGTACTAAAAGTAATTATAAAAATTATATTTTAAGTAAGAAATTCACACATGAAAAAGCTAAAAATAGGAAAATTAAGAGTCCTAACTGATAAAAATCAAAATAATCTAAAAAAAAAAAAAAAAAAAAATGTACAATGAGACTATAATTATTACAAAGTTTACTAGCTGCATAAAGTCAATATCAATTAATTTATTCCTTATCATTTAATTTATTTAGTATATAAATATTTAATTAATTGAATCAACCAAGACGTAATTTCATGTTTAAATTTAATTTTTGTCAACCACTTTATTTTTGTCATATAAATCTTTAGTATCAAATGCAGTCATCAAAAAATTGATGATATAAGTTTAAAACTAATATAATTACATTTATATGTCTAGATTAGTCGGTGTGTGTACTTAACTGAATATTGGTGATCTAATATTTCTGATGAATTGAACTACATAAAAATTTCATTGATTACAAATTTCATGAAATCTCCTATAGTTTGTCACGTAAATTTCAACTACAAAGTTCAAAAAGTATAATCTTCAAAAAAAAAAAAAAAAAAAAACTAAATTTAATCATTATAACTAACGCACTGACCTTCACCATGTCAAATTCTCTTTTACTTATAATTCAAAGGAATTAATCAACAATACATCTTGTTAAGATATAACATGAATTCAAAGAACTTATTTACATCTAAATCAAGATTTATATCAAATTTGGTATTAAAAGGCTTAAGAATGACTATATGACTAGTTGAAAATTTAATCAAAANAATCGGTGTGTGTACTTAACTGAAAATTGGTGATCTAATATTTCTGATGAATTGAACTACATAAAAATTTCATTAATTACAAATTTCATGAAATCTCCTATAGTTTGTCACGTAAATTTCAACTACAAAGTTCAAAAAGTATAATCTTCAAAAAAAAAAAAAAAAAAAAAACTAAATTTAATCATTATAACTAACGCACTGACCTTCACCATGTCAAATTCTCTTTTTCTTATAATTCAAAGGAATTAATCAACAATACATCTTGTTAAGATATAACATGAATTCAAAGAACTTATTACATCTAAATCAAGATTTATATCAAATTTGGTATTAAAAGGCTTAAGAATGACTATATGACTAGTTGAAAATTTAATCAAAATAAAATTAATTGTTCAAGAGTTTAGAAAATGAATAGGAGNATTTAATCAAAATAAAATTAATTGTTCAAGAGTTTAGAAAATGAATAGGAGAGACTCAATTCCCTTTATTAACCCGTTTTCTGCTGTCTATGGTCTTAGAAAAGTCTTCCAATGATTAAAAACAAACAATTGCTAAGATTATTAGAATAGAAATGTCAAAGAGTTCAAGTGACCACAGACAAGAGTTAGTTATATATGATTCAACAAAACTTTTATATCCAAGGATACACAGTAAATTCTCAAGTATTCTCAACTTATTTTGTGACATAATATTAAAATTAATTTATAAAAATGACAAGATTGGCTACTCAAAAGGCAGTGGCGATATGAAAGGACAGTGGTAATGGCGGTATGAGTGATTGAATAAAACCTTGACTCCTTTCCTTCCTTGGTTACCTTTGAATTGGTTCTTTTAGATATAATTGACTACCTACCAAAAAAAAAAANTGACTCCTTTCCTTCCTTGGTTACCTTTGAATTGGTTCTTTTAGATATAATTGACTACCTACCAAAAAAAAAAAATAAAATACTGTGTTGGTAAGGTCACACACCCTTTATCCTCTTGAGTTATTAAGTAGCTAATANCAAAAAAAAAAATAAAATACTGTGTTGGTAAGGTCACACACCCTTTATCCTCTTGAGTTATTAAGTAGCTAATAATCCTAATAATCCTAAATAATACACTCCCACAATAACTAACTAAAGTACTAATTCAATGTGTAACTTTATCAAACAACTATTTAATAAGTTTAATATTTTTATCAAAAAATTAATTTTCAATTATTTAAGAGTTGTAACAAACTTGAATTATTAGCTAGCTTTAACCAGATATGTTTTCAAATTTTATATAACTCTTCTACTCCTCCTACCTGTGTGGCTTTTAAGCAAAAGAGCTAAATAGATTTTTTTTGTTTTTTTTTTTTAATATAATTATTTGTTTAACCTGGAATTTTCTTGAAATGGTTTCAATTTTGAGACAGCTCGAGTTCCAGAATTTGATACGATGTCAGATGACACATACAGGTATAATTTGGAAATGTAAATGTTTGCAAAATGGCTCAGGTTGTTGTTTTTGTAATATAAAACGTCAACGTGAATCCTTTTATTTTTTTTACTATGTGACATTTGCAGTCAAACTAAATTAACTTCTAGGTTTACTCTTTTAATAGAAATTAAATCCTGAGGGGTTGTTAGCAAATAAATTACAATTGAGTATGAAAACAATCTAAAACTGTAAATTGAATTTTGAATTTTAATACACAACATTGTCCAAACTCCTTTAATCCTCTTTCCACCAACTTTTCTCTAAAAAAGGCAAAAGGTAGCCAATACACTAATGTGNATAACTCTTCTACTCCTCCTACCTGTGTGGCTTTTAAGCAAAAGAGCTAAATAGATTTTTTTTGTTTTTTTTTTTTAATATAATTATTTGTTTAACCTGGAATTTTCTTGAAATGGATTCAATTTTGAGACAGCTCGAGTTCCAGAATTTGATACGATGTCAGATGACACATACAGGTATAATTTGGAAATGTAAATGTTTGCAAAATGGCTCAGGTTGTTGTTTTTGTAATATAAAACGTCAACGTGAATCCTTTTATTTTTTTTACTATGTGACATTTGCAGTCAAACTAAATTAACTTCTAGGTTTACTCTTTTAATAGAAATTAAATCCTGAGGGGTTGTTAGCAAATAAATTACAATTGAGTATGAAAACAATCTAAAACTGTAAATTGAATTTTGAATTTTAATACACAACATTGTCCAAACTCCTTTAATCCTCTTTCCACCAACTTTTCTCTAAAAAAGGCAAAAGGTAGCCAATACACTAATGTGGAAACATGAAAACATGAGGTTTAGAGTTAGCCAACAAATTTTTATTTTATTTGAAATTTGTGAATGAGTGTTGTTTTATTTTTGTGAATCAACTCTAAACAACTTGAAATAATAATTTTAATTTAGGCGTTTAATTATTAATTAATTATTAATTTCAAATCAAATTTTTAATTATTAACTACCCCAAAACTCATCTTTGAGAAAAGAATTTTCAAATGAGTAAAAGTTTAGATACCATGTGTATATATACAGAATGATTTTTATTTATAATAAATCATTCATGTTATAATATAAATAATAAATATAAATATATGACCTGACACCTCATGAACTTATCATCTCTCTCTCTATAAATTTCATCATTGTTTACCAGTTTTTAAAATTTCATCGGTATTATTTTCACTGGTATTTACTGTACAGTATANTAAATTTCATCATTGTTTACCAGTTTTTAAAATTTCATCGGTATTATTTTCACTGGTATTTACTGTACAGTATAAACAGTGTGTACACACTTTGTTATTGAGTTGTTAGAAGTGAGTTAATTTATAATACTATGATTGAATTATAATTTAATAAAATGTCATTTCATCCCCCCGGGCTATTTTAAACCAAATACTTCATCTGAGAATGACTTCATCACAGAAGAAGCTCCAAGTATTACGCACAATGCGGTNTAAATTTCATCATTGTTTACCAGTTTTTAAAATTTCATCGGTATTATTTTCACTGGTATTTACTGTACAGTATACACAGTGTGTACACACTTTGTTATTGAGTTGTTAGAAGTGAGTTAATTTATAATACTATGATTAAATTATAATTTAATAAATGTCATTTCATCCTCCCGGGCCNAGTTAATTTATAATACTATGATTGAATTATAATTTAATAAAATGTCATTTCATCCCCCCGGGCTATTTTAAACCAAATACTTCATCTGAGAATGACTTCATCACAGAAGAAGCTCCAAGTATTACGCACAATGCGGTTTGCCAAAACAATTTCAACCGCTACTTTTGAAAATGTTGGAAATAATAACTTACCTATTTTTGCCAAAGATGCACAAAAAATCCATAGGGCTATAATAAATGGAGTTTCAACATTTTCAAAATCCACTTTGGCAATCTGTATCCCATGTTCAGCAACACCTCCAGTTTTACCATGAGGTGATGATGACTCAGTAGAGGCTCCTAGAAACTCCAGTTTCATATGAGAATTATTATTGGAGTCACCAGCGGAAGTTCGTATGTAGACTGTGAAGAGCCAATAGCCCATGAGGATCCAAAAATATCTTCTTGTATTAAGTCGCCCACTGACTCCGCCATCATTTCGACTACCTGCTCTCTCTCCTTTAGTCATTTTTTCTATTTTTGTTGAAATTTTTAGACCAAGTCGAGGTCAAGGGTCGTTGGGGGATTCCTCAAGGCCTCTTCCAATTGTCTTCACTGCCCTTTGATATCTTGTTCCTTGCGCATGACTTCACCTGACGTAAACAAAAAAAAAACCTTTTATTCATCATTTTGACGTCAAAGGTAACTAGTACTAAAGTAACTAATAACAACGGTACTTTTGTACCTTAATAATCTCTGTTGTATTGTCATCCCCCAAAGTACACCTGGCCTTAACTCTCTCACAGACTTATTTTCTTATTATCTACTATGCAACCTCAAAACAACGTAAAACTCTATAATAATAATAATACCGTAAGACACTTTCACTGAAGGCCTTTTGTTGTTTCCTTATGATAAAATTAGCTTTTTGGCTCTTTGCTAATAATATTATCATCCAAGTACATATGGATTCTTTCTAAAGTAATGACTAAAATAAAGCTTCCGGTTCATAAAATCCCCTTATCTAAAACTCTGTAGTTAAGAATATGTGACTCTCTTATCAAAACAAATACATTGGAAATGTTTGAGCAACAATACATGAATTCGCACTTTAGGAAACTTTGCGGTTTTGGTTGTAAAAATAATTACTCACCAATCATATTCACGCTTCTTCCAGTAGTTGACTAGTTTTTATAAATAAATAAAAAAGTATTTTGTCCAGAACCACATTTTTTTTTTGGTATGCCAAATTCCAGTTATTTATGAAGATATCAAAGTATCCTGAGGGTTAATCCAACTACCTTATATCAAAATACAGTATATCAAAAAAGTAATTATTATGTTTACGTAATTCTGTATTGATTGAGAAACTCTGACGCCTAAAACAATTGTTGTTATTTAGTAATAGAATAATAACCATGAAGGTTTTGTTATGTTAGAATACCCGGTTCTTTAATTATTTTTTGGTTTCTAGTATAGAATAATTTAGCAAGGAAATTTAGAGGTTAAAAGTGAAAAAGTATTGACAATTTTTCAATTTCCTATTCCTATTCCTATTTCTACAAAAAGGCGTTTTTTTTTCCAATAAAAGAAAATAATAAAATAAAAATGATGCAGAAACTTACCAATGTGCTATGAGTTGGTNTTTTTTTTTTTTTTTTTTTTTTTTTTTTTGTTGCACTCAAGTGGTATTGGATTTTGCAATAATTGCAAATTCTGTTTGATGCACAGAGCAACAACTAAACGAACCCGTTAAAGTCGACTTGAATGCACTTGAACCACCTCACTTTAATAATTCACCGTAGTAACTTACTACTACTGTTACTGTTACTATAGCGAGAGTCCATTTTGTTATACATTTTTTTTTAACAAAAATATAACTACACAGGTAAGTTGAGAAAGATGACCAAAAAACTTGATAAATCAAAATTTATACAATTTTGTTGCGTATGCGTGTAATATAATTTGAAGAATAATAGTAATAGTTTTTACAAAAAGGAAAAATTAATTAGCAAGTCTAAATAAGTCTTTACTATTGTTCTGATGAGTTTAAAATTGTTTATGAATTGTTCTCATATATGAAATGCAGAGTTGACACAGTTAAGTCGGTCGTAAGAAATTTTAACAATGGACTAAGAATACGGAACTATATAAAATGAAATGATGACTTTTAATGTCTGTATAGTGGAAATTAATGCAAAAATTTTTGGATTGCGTTTTTAGTGTAAGTGGAGTTCCTTCCAACTCAACAACTCTATTGAGACTGAGGAATTGAAAAGTCAAACATTTCTGCATCATCAATGTGCAAACATTATTTTCTCCCATGCTCTTTTCCTTAGGTATCTTTGCAAAAAAAAAAAAAAATCTCATTATTGTGTTGAATTTTTAAGTTTTGAGTTTTGAGTTTTGAGTTGAATGAATGACAACCCTTTAGCTTTATATTTAATTAGTGGATCCAATCAAATACCTGTTTTTATCTCATATCAAAAAGTCTTATTATCTACTTAATTCAATAAGGTTTGAGAGTCAAGTTTGAAAAAGAAAATTTTTTTATATTTTCCAGTAGAATATTGTACATTTTTATAATATAAAGTCTCATATATAATTTCATACAATTATATAATTTCATAAGGACTTTTTTACATGCTACTTAACAAACAAACATGATACAATTCAAATAAACTCTGATGGATGATAAGGTTTCTTTTCTTGGAAATTTATTTTCTTGACTTATCATTACATTTTGTAAATAAAATATTGTTAAAAAATTAATGCAATTCCAGCGTAACCTAAAGTGCCTAAATGTAATAATAACTAATAATAAGTGTTTGTCGAAATTATGTAAATTTTTATAATCTTTTCGACCAGGGTAGGCATTCTATGAGACAAGGTTGGGAGTATTACTACAGATGAAAAAGTCATATATTTGAATCAATTTCAACCAAAATTGATAACTAGATTCATCTAAATACAGTAGTCGACAGAATATAAATAAGATATTCCGTTATAACTTATAACTTATAAAACCATATTATTGGTTAAAAGACCCAATTTTCAACAAGATTTATTTTGAACCAGCAGCGTAATGCATTTAGCATGGGAAAAGAATTCCTTATAAGACCTTATTGGTTATAAGACCAAAAATTTTCGTTCCAAAACCTATGGTCTTACATCTATCGACTACTTTATTTAGTATAGTGCTTAAAGTAAAATTGAGTATTGACCACTTCAGATCACCTCTAGAGGTCACTAAAGGTCACAAGAAAAAAATTTTTTTTTCAACTAGGGCAAGTTTGGTATCTATCGAAAGCTAATAACATGCTGATATAAGAGGTTATTTATAATAAGGCATAATTTTTATATTTCGAACATCTGGAAAGGTCATCAACGGTTAAAAAATCGACGATGGTGCAACTAGTCATAACTCATAAGTTTATAGAGTTTATAATTTAATTTTTGGACATATTAATTCTGTATATTTGATTTTGTAACAACTATTTCCTGCCTGAGGGTATTTTTAGATTTCGATAGACATCATCATACATGTCCTAGTTTCATGCACTTTGATCTTGACCTTTGGTGACCACTCAACTCAAAGTCATGACGGTAAGTGTGATCAAGTTTTAGATAACATGAATTATTGTTATTTAGTATACTAATTTGATAAATCATTGTCACCAATTTTCGTTGAAATTGATCCGCGTGACATTTTCATTTATTAATAATTGTTACCAATTTTCGTTGAAATTGATCCACGTGACATTTTCATTGATAAATCATTGTTACCAATTTTCGTTGAAATTGATCCGCGTGACATTTTTATTTAGTTGTTCGGCCTTCTCTTTTGTTAATTACAATTATTATTGTTTGATTAATTCAATAGATTTGTTCCTATAAGAATATTTGTTTTCGGGAATGATAAATTAATAACAAATTATAATTATTATAGATGAATAATTTAAACATGATGCTTAAAATACAATTCGACAAAAAATAATTTATGTTTAATTTAACAAGGTGTATAATTAGAATTTTTGATAAAATGCGGTTATATAATATGTTACTTCTTATAAGTTCTTTATAAAACCAACAAATTTAATAACAATGGAATCCAAGAGGATAAAATTGAATGACATTGATTTGATTTATTGTTAAAAAATTTTCTTTGTTAATTTAAGAATATAACATTGAGAAGAAATAATTATATTATCTTCATTTTTATCCAATTAACTCTATTAATCACATGACAGGCTTTTGTTTGATGGAATCGACAAGTCACAATCGGTTATTCATTTTTCATTAAAAAAAACCAACCACTTTGGAAAATACACGACTGGACTTTGAATGTCATAGAATTACTTGCTAAAAATTATGTACAAAGTCTTGATTAGTATGCGCCGTCTGCAACTGCTTGACTTATTTATAAGCTTTGAAGTATCAACTTTTGTTAAAATAAGCCACATGACAAAAAAAAAATTCATGATTTGTCAAGAATTGTCATGATTGTCTCTAGTATCAGTAGTAGTGATTCCTACCTGAGAATTATTTTTCGGTAGTATAATTTGTTAGTCCAAGTAGAAATTTGAAATCAAAAAAACTAGATTTTCAGGTTTTAAATTAGTAGTGTGTGGTATCCAATTTTGAGTTATATCATCCATCAGACTCGTTTTAATTCGCTAGTGATTTAATTCAATTAGAAAATTTTCATATTATGTATAGAAGTTCTACTGTTGTTGATTATAACATTCGTCGTTTTCTAAAAAAAATTTCTGAACATAAAGTCCGGAAATTAACACTTATTTCAAGTATTACAAAAAAAAAATTGATTTCATCCATTAAAACACTTATTAATTTCCCCTAAAGTAGATAATGCTNATTCACTAGTGATTTAATTCAATTAGAAAATTTTCATATTATGTATAGAAGTTCTACTGTTGTTGATTATAACATGCGTCGTTTTCTAAAAAAAATTTCTGAACATAAAGTCCGGAAATTAACACTTATTTCAAGTATTACAAAAAAAAATTGATTTCATCCATTAAAACACTTATTAATTTCCCCTAAAGTAGATAATGCTAAAAAAAAGTTGAAATTGCTAAATCCAAATTAATCATAAATAATTAGTTAAAAGAAAAAAGATTTTTAAAAACACAAACTCAATAATAATTGTTGTTATTTTTGCATCATAATTTCATAGTTTAATAAATCATTTAAAATGACGGCGTCATCAAAAAGATTAAAATCACAATACCTGCACATCGTAATAAAAAAAAAAAAAAAAAAAAAAAATTGTCAAATATGATTTTGTAATTATTTTTAGAAAATAAATAATCGTCCACAAATTGTGCATAGTCCCATCTAATCTGGTTTTTATTAAATTTTCCAGCACCACTTTCCTTTAATTTTTCCCATTTTTTGCCGTTTAAAGAGAAATACAATCCCAAAAATCCTATTAAACTAACTGGATAAATTGGGTATTTTTTTTATCTACAAAATTGGCCTAAAATGAATTATCTTAAATTAACAACATCAGAACGCCCTATAATTAAAGTGTAATTGATTTGATGTGTGATGGAATTGATTAATTAACAACAATAGAGCACAAAGTTGTTTTTTCCTATTACTTATGATTATAAGTATATATTAATTCATATATACTTAATTATAATAATATAGTGNATTGATTTGATGTGTGATGGAATTGATTAATTAACAACAATAGAGCACAAAGTTGTTTTTTCCTATTACTTATGACTATAAGTATATATTAATTCATATATACTATATATATATATACTTAATTATAATAATAGTTGTAATTAGGAAAATTTTTAAACCATCAAATTACATATAATTCAATAATATATTAGTATTATTGTATTTAGCACCGTAAATAACCGAGATTTGTTGAATTTATACATATTATTAATAATAAGCATATAACAAGAACTAAAATAAGTAAACATTTTAAACATTTTAAACATTTTAAACATTTAAAACATTTAAAACATTTAAAACATTTAAAACATTTAAAATATTTTAAACATTTAAAACATTTAAAACATTTAAAACATTTAAAACATTTTAAACATTTTAAACATTTTAAACATTTTAAACATTTTAAACATTTAAAACATTTAAAACATTTAAAACATTTAAAACATTTAAAATATTTTAAACATTTAAAACATTTAAAACATTTAAAACATTTAAAACATTTAAAACATTTAAAACATTTTAAACATTTTAAACATTTTAAACATTTTAAACATTTTAAACATTTAAAACATTTAAAACATTTAAAACATTTTAAACATTTTAAACATTTTAAACATTTTAAACATTATTACTGACTAACCAGCACCCTCTACAATCTCCCTAAACCAATCATGAATAATTGATGCTATTAAGGTTTCAGTTTCAATTTCAGTTTCAGTTTCAGTTTTAGGTTATAATTATTAGGTTATGATTTTTTTTTAAAAAAGAAACCTAAACAAATACGTACAATGGATCACAGGCAGTCCGCTTTAGAATGAGTATTAGAAAAACTCTTTTCTAATACTAATTAACTGTAAGCTGTAAATTAGTTAAGTACCCACTCATAAATACGACAAGAGCTTATTAGGTTGAAAAAAAAAAAAAATTTTTTTTAGTTTTTATTTTGACAGGACATTCTGTTGACTTTGAGTTTTTATTAGTTAATTTAATAATTAATTATTAATAAAAATGTACTCATAACCTTAACAATGTAACTACCTTCGTCCCTTAGAGTACAACCAATCAAGGTCTTTTTCATAAGAATTTCGATATAATTCGTATATTTGGAAGAGTGTATAATGATGATACGAATGAAAAATCGATGGATCACTCAATGCCAAGACTAGACCATACTTATTCCCTCCCTTCACTTAATATTAACAATGATTCTTTGAATTATAATGAATTAAGAAACAATTTTAGAGTACGAAAAATCAATTCAAAAAAAAAAAAAAAAAAAAAAATTATTAATTATCTAAATTAAAACTAACCACTCCTTGAAAAAAGACGCATGTAATTTGTTATAATGTATCAAGGTAGTAGTTATTTAGTTAGTTTAATAGGAGTTGTATCTTATTCCTTTCAACTTGTCCTTAGGTAAAGGTAACTTAAGAATTTGAGCACCAATTAATCAAATCATGGTAGTTGAAATATAAAATTAAAAGGATATTTAGAAATAACGTGTAAATAATACTGGATTTATGAAATACATATATGACAATGAGTCTTAAAATACTGCCACAACCAACAAAAACAAAAAAAAAAAAAATCAAAAAAAAAAGAATTAATGAATATAATAATTATATAAGTTAGAATTTATAACCAGCACCGCTGAGGATTATATATTATAAATTAAAAGCACCATTTTGAAATCTTTGGAGCAACTGTAGCATCAGAAGAAGCGGTATAGCGTTAGAATGTTTTTTTTTTCAAATTTTGAACACAATTTACTTAAAAATTTTTTTTAATTAATCGTTGTTTATTAAAGAAATAAGCGATTTGAACCAACTAATATAATAAGTAGTTGTTATACTTGTATTTATAGTATTTAATATCGCTTTCTGTTTTATTTTTTATGGCTTTATCCTATCGTATATCGCTTCCTTCATCGCTACATTGTTGCGTTGCATTGGTTCTACTATAGCCCATTTTTTTTTTCTTACTAAAAAAAGCATCCTAATAGTTTATTAAACTACTAAATTTTGATTTGTTTTCTTTGTTTTTATAAATTATTTCTTATAATGTTGCCAATTGTGTTTTAGAAGAGTCAATAGTTGGTACTTGCCCGNTTATGGCTTTATCCTATCGTATATCGCTTCCTTCATCGCTACATTGTTGCGTTGCATTGGTTCTACTATAGCCCTTTTTTTTTTTCTTACTAAAAAAAGCATCCTAATAGTTTATTAAACTACTAAATTTTGATTTGTTTTGTTTGTTTTTATAAATTATTTCTTATAATGTTGCCAATTGTGTTTTAGAAGAGTCAATAGTTGGTACTTGCCCGNCTTTGTTTTTATAAATTATTTCTTATAATGTTGCCAATTGTGTTTTAGAAGAGTCAATAGTTGGTACTTGCCCGTAAATTTCGACTAGCGAAATGGGATTACCAAATATGACAGATCAGGTACGTTTGTAACTCTGCTTTTTTCTTTGACATACATTATGATAAGTCATAGATATTTTTTTTTTTAAATAATAAACATGTAAACACATTTAACTGGGAATAAGAACAATGGTATTTAAAAAGGAACAACAATCGAGCATTATTTTTCCATAACATTCGTTCCAACGTGTATCACAAGTCAATTTGAATTTTGGCGAAAGACCAGAGAACCAATCAAATCATTCCGTATATAATAATAATAGCATAATCTTATCTCATTGATACCATCTGCACATTATTACTTAACTTAAAAGGATAATGGAATTAACATTCATACTTCCATAAAAAAAAAAAAAAATGTTTTTTTTGTGTAGCACGCGTTGTCAATAGGAATTATATTAAATTGAACTTATAAAAATGGAATATAACCATCTCTCTCTAATAATAGTTATTATAAATAAACATGAATAATTTAAAAATCCATCACATTACATCTAACATGCATCAATGAATTCGAATTGTTAATTAAACGGTCTTAATTAGTAACAATTAAGACTGAAAAGTGTTATAGGCCGATTAGATTATAATGCATTCAAACCCATTGGTTTAAAAATTGCAATCCGTTAATTTAACTAGCTGTTTTTTTGTTGTTTTTTTTATATAAATGGAGACTTTCAGGGACGAATTAAGATTTGAAGAGTTAAGAATTATGATTAACTAATGTAAAGTGTGTTTTGTTGTAAATTGTTGTGTTTTAGTGTGAGTCGTAATGAATTGGCAGTGAAATACGTAATGAAATTGAATAAAATTTTATATAGAAAAGAGTTTAATTGAATTAAAATTTTAAGTGATTGTTGTTAATTTAGAAATTTTAAGTGATTGTTGTTAATTTAGTCGTTTCGTTATCTAATGCCTTGCGCGGCTTGCCTTGTTTTTTTTTTTTTTTTGCCTACCTGAGCATATTCAACGAAGCGCAGCATATTATCAAATAATCCTTAATACCCTTATGTTTTTTTTTAAATTTAGCGCTGGAATGTCAAATTTCAAAATTTCGATTGATATTAAGTTAATTTAGTCAAGATTAATGGAAAATGGATAGGCATTTGAGTCAATCATAGCACGGACACAGCTGAGGTAAATGAAAATTTTGATAAATTGAGATGCCGTTCGACGTCGTCGTGGTCGTGGTTGTCGTCGTGGTCGTGGTCGACTGATACAAGACTTACTTCCTACGGTCATCTGTCTTGAAGTATTTTCAATACCAACTTCACTCAATGATTTTGGTGATAAAATCTCTTCAATAATTTCTCCAAATTCTAATAAAAATTTTGGTCATGAGTAGTCCACGGTGGAAACATGAGATTTGAGAGGAATTCCAAGTGTAGCGGCGATGAGTCCATATCGTTCAATTTGCATTGCATGAACACAATGCCATCTAGTTAAAAATTAAACAAAAATTTTATATACGTTTGCGCAGTAGAAATTATTTGGAGTTTAATGTAATAATACCTATCAGTCCTTGGATTGTATTTCTCTACGGTATTAAGAAAATGAACACCGTCATAACCTCCTACACAATAAATCCTTCCTGCTGTGACAGTTGACCCAAAACTACTTCTTGGGATACTCATATTAGATACTTTTGACCATTGTCCACACATGATATCAAATCTATATCAGACGAATATAATAATCAGTAAAGTAAAAAATTAGGTCATTTCATTGGTTCTTATGAGTATCAAATCAAAATTGATATGTTACCTCTCCACAGTTCTTAACCACATTTTTCCATTACACCCACCCATGACGTAAATATGACAGTCTACTACGGCTGCACTATGAAAGGCTCTTTCTTCATGCATTGAAGCTAATGTTGTCCAACATTGTGTTATAGGATCATATTTCTCAACTGATGATAGATATCTTGCTTCTATTTCTCTCATACCACCTTTTAATTAGCAAAAATAATTATTATTAATTGTAATTATTTTTTAAATGAAACAAATTTGAAAAAATTTATGGATGATAGTTATGTCTATGTGGCTTGCTTACCAATTCCACCAATCGCATACAGCTCACCGGTGGTACTACACACTGCTAAGTGAGCTCTGTGCGTTGTCATAGGCAATGATTCATTCCAACTATCAGATTTTTCATCATATAACTAAAAATATATTATAAAATAACAAATTAAGTTAGATATTTTTATGAAAATTTTTGAAAATTTTATGTTAAGATCTTACCCAAACTCTTTTTTCGTGATGTTGCGAACTCCTTCCACCTACCAAATAGAGTCGAGTGTTGACCATTGTTGCTCCACATCCATGAACAGAAATTGGTAATTGACTCAGTGTGCACCATCGGTTTTCTAAAATGCTATATTTCTCTACTATGTTCAATGGGAATCCACAGTCTTGACCTCCTACGGAGTGACATGGGTCAAAATAAACTTATTAAAGTCTAAAATCCTTTCAAACTACTCAATTTCAATATCTTACCAATAACATATAAGGAATATTTGTCTGAAGCAGTTGCAGGATAATACCTACACTGTTTCATAGTTGGAATAACAGCCATTTCGGATGATTCGTTGGTAGTCGTTGGAAGAGGTAGAGGTATACTACACTTCCATCCGTCATATCCCATCATAAAACACTCAATGTTACTCAGACTTTGTCCTTGAGACTCTCCACCGACAGCTAATATCACCTTAGGAAATGGATCAAAAGAATTTATAATTTATATACATTTAATCTAACCAAAAACCTAGATAGTACTATAGAAGCTTACGTCTTGTTGATAGAAGCACCGTGTTCGGTTCGGTCGAGGTAGTGAATCTTCAGGTTTTGTTTCAGTTAGTTCAAGTGCATCAAATTTCATAGAAATTACCCTTGTTAGAGTTGTTCGGATAATTTTTTCAATTCCAGGACATGAGGCAACGACAGGATGCTGGATGACTTCAATAAGAACTTGTGGAGCCACTTCAACTAGATCTATTTTTTTTAGTAGACTGAGCAAATATGGCGTCCGTTTTCCTTCTTCATGATTGGTCCATTCTAGAAGAGCCTATTAGTAACAGAAAAGTTAGTACCATTAGGATCATAAATATGGGTAGCCTAGGGATAGAAACCTTTGAACTTCCAAAATTGAAATAAGTTTAACAGAAACTTTGGTCTAAAAGTAAGTAACCTAAAAATGCAACTTAAATTGAAAAAGTTATATAATAAAATATCATTATTATTATATAAAATTCTCTTGTAAATTGTAGTCAAAAGTGACCTACTTTTTGTTAAATAAAGTAGACAAAATAATTGAACAAGACAAGCCCTTAGCCTTGATGCCCTTGGAAAGTGATACACCAGTCTGCTCTATTTCTTCTTTTTTATTTGCTAAAGGAAATTTAGGCTTTTTCAAATCGATTATTCATGCTATTTGCCCTTTTCCCTTAGAAAGTTATTTCCCAAACCTAAATGTTTTTTACTCAAAGTGAAAGTAGGAAAGTAGGTCATCATTGAAAACCCACGTCATTTATCTATCTAAAAGATGTACCTGTCAGATCATTGAGAACCAATCACAATCACCCGTTAGGAAACCCGACTCCCTAAAAATATCTATTTTGAAAGACCTATCAAAGAAATTATAATCTTCAGAAACCTCTTTATCATCTCATCGTCAAAGTGCTCATAGATCAATTTCAATAGACTAAAGACGACTATATAGTAGGAAACAATATTTTTTAGAATTTTTTCTAGATAGTCTTACCTTGAGAAGTTGTCCGTCATTATCACAGCCAAGGTAGGGTGAGTCAAGAAATATTGTAAGATGTTCTGGAGACAGATGAAGAAACTCTTCACCTTCCATTACTTCTCGAAAATGTTCAATTGTATAAGCTTTGGCAGTTTCTGCTAAATCTAGATGAAGACGAAGTTGAGCTAGAACAAATATCCCAAGACACGATGATGGATTCAAATTTGTCATGAGCCACCAGAGACAGAGATTACGAAGTGATGGAAGTTGTAGAAGATCCGCTGCATCTAAGAAGCCATCAACCAATTGTTCGTCAATCTATATAATATAATTAAGTAATTCAAATAAATATTATAAGAAATATAACCCTTGTTCAACATAACAATTAAATATAAGAGTAATTAATAGTTGTAATTTTCTTACCTTGATTCTACCAGTATAGACAAAATTTACAACTGAGAGTAATACTTCTGATGAGATATCATGGAACATTACTTCACCATTTTGTGCTTCTCTGAAACCACAGCTGAACATTTTCCTGAAGAATCAAAAAAAAAAGTGATGATCATGAAATCATTAAATTTGATCATGAAATTTGTATTTTAGTTTATTTTAACAGTTGAAATTACCTAAAGTAAGGCGAAGCGGCAGCTAACACGACTTTGTGAGCTGGTATCCTGATGGAAGAGTTGTCAATACAGAGGGCGACATCACAAAGTGAGTCGTCCTCTCGCATTATTTTCAAACTAGCAAGAAGTTGGGAAGACATTTGAGAGTCGGAGAGTTCTAATCATATCCAAAAATTGTACAAAAAAAAATGAATTAGGCTACTTAATTGAACTTAATTAGAGGTTTAATTAACTATATATGTACAGAGGATAAAATTTTCCCACCCACCTGCACCTGATACGGACGACTCATCTCCATACTTTGTATCAGGTCCAACCTTCTGAGGGGAAATTCGACACAAACAAGTCTTGCAGTCACCAACGTTCAGATTCCGAGACCATCGACAACTCATCTTCACAAAAATTTTTTTTTTTTTTTTTTTTTGAATTTATGTTAAAATTTCAGCTCAATCCAATTTTTAGATGACTCCAATCTGAAATAAACAAGTTGAATTCATTTGATAAATAATTAATACATTATTATTTACAAATTGTATTTCTTTAGGTACTAGATAGTAACTTTTTTTTTTTTTTTTTTTTTCATTTTTAGTTTGCAAAATTTTGCAATAATTCCTAACCATATGTAATAATTGAATGATAGATACGTACGAATAAGTAAGAGAGATAGATTTGTATGTTGCCATTTTGGAAGACAATAGATGTAATTTTCAATACCCTTGTCCTAATATAGCCCTTAACAATAAACTCACTTTCACTTTCATACTTTCTCTCTTAACTTTATTAAAATAATTCTACTCAGAAATCACAACCATACTCTTAAGTAAGTTCCATCGTCTGAACGAATCAGGAGCCTAGCTCCGACTAGTCTGTCAAATGATAAAAGTAGAAATATATAAAATGTGCCAAAATTNTTTTTTTTTTTTTTTTTTTTTCATTTTTAGTTTGCAAAATTTTGCAATAATTCCTAACCATATGTAATAATTGAATGATAGATACGTACGAATAAGTAAGAGAGATAGATTTGTATGTTGCCATTTTGGAAGACAATAGATGTAATTTTCAATACCCTTAACAATAAACTCACTTTCACTTTCATACTTTCTCTCTTAACTTTATTAAAATAATTCTACTCAGAAATCACAACCATACTCTTAAGTAAGTTTCATCGTCTGAACGAATCAGGAGCCTAGCTCCGACTAGTCTGTCAAATGATAAAAGTAGAAATATATAAAATGTGCCAAAATTTACCAGAAGCATGACAGAGTTGCCTGGTTCTAGATCCAGAATTTTTTTTTTTTTTTTTTTTTTGTACATAAAGCCGAGTGGGATGCCACACTCTTTGCCCTCTTTCCCTGCCCGACTTTTGCGGGATCTAGGTCAATCAATTCTTCCTCAGTTATATAGAATGTAGTTCTAGGTTCTAAAACTCTTGTTATATGAATCTAGAACAATTTTATAAACTTTATATCCTTCCTAACGTCATCATTCAAGAGACCTAGGCCTATTTTCACAAGCCATGGGCATATTATAAAAAATGAAAAAGACCTTGAGGTTTTTGGGTGGGACTGTATTTTAACTATGAAAAAAGTTAGTTTCCTTGTCGTATCTTTAATCTTTGCGATAGACAGATAGGAACCATATTTTTTTTTGTGGATTCAAACCAGGTCACTGCCAGCTTTTAAGGATGAGGATTAACTATCAGATTAGGAGTGTACAAATTGTGAAATTTTATACATATTTTTAGCATAGTTTTTTATATTTAGTAAAGTAATTGGCTGTAGTAGTAGTATTAATATTAGATAGGCAAAAGGTTGGATATACATTTTAGCGTTTTTTTTTTTTTTTTTTTTTTTTTTAAAAAAAAAAAAAAAAAAAAAAAAAATTGGAATATCAACAGTTAACCTTGAATCGAGGAAAAGTTTTGTCGTTGGAGATGTGGGATGAAATTATTCCAAAAAGTTTTCTATTATACTTGGAAATTAGTTGTTAATCTCTGCTTAAAATGCTAATCTCTGGTTAGTTTTTAATGTTAAATAAACCAAATTGAACTAAATTTTATTGATTATCTGAACATTGTGGAAAATTTTTTATAAGAATTTTATATTCTGTTATTGGTCGTCATGGAAATTTTGACTCCTCCTTTGCAGGAGAAGTTCGAAAGGAATACTCTAATTAAATATACATCAACATCTACAGGGTTAACACCACTTTTTGAATCATCATATGTCGTAGAGAAAAAGATTTTTTAAGAATTAATTTGCAGGTTCAAGAATAAAGATATTAATTTTAAAAATTATTAATTTTTTATGAATTAAAAAATTATAATTTTTTTATGAATTAAAAAATTATGAATTTTTTATGAGTTAAAAAATTATTCCTACAATATACAGGGTGTTCAAATAAGAAGGCGAAAATCAGGGACTAAAGTTAGTTTTAAAAACTCTCCTTCCTACACTTTTTAACCTAAAAAAATTTTCGTAGAAACTTTCGTACAGTAACGCCCGATTTATACTTAATGTCATTCGTCCTTCATTCGAATGAAATGCAGTATGATTGATAAATTTTTCAACAAATTTTGCAAAAATCTTAATTGTCAAGGTAAATCAGATGCAAAATTTGTTACAAAATTCATCAATCATACTGCATTTTATTCGAATGAAGGACGAATGACATTAAGTATAAATCGGGCGTTACATACAGTCAATTTTTTATTTTTTTGCAAAATCATTTCTCAAAAATTTCACCTTCTTATTTGAACACACTGTATATTAAATCGATATTTGAAAATTACATAGCTAAGACCGGATAATTCAAAAGTTGTAATAACCCTGTAGTTATTCAATATTCTATTTTTATAACTGTGTTAATAATTTCGTAACTTGTGACGTCAGAAGTTATATTTTTATTCCTAATTTTATGTTTTTAAGGTTTGAAATTGATGGGAATTGAAAGGTTGTGATCAAATAACAAACACCAACGACTAGAACATTGCAAAATTCACAATCTGGTTGTATTTCTGCAACAACAAAGATTAATAATATTACAACTTGCTCAAACCTATAATAATTTTTGTTTTTTATTATTATAAATCTGATTAACGGACCTTTCCCAGAAGCCTGAGAAGAGTTAATAGCAAATTTATTTAAAAAATGAAGAGTATCTGAAGTTATATTGTATTGCGAAAAAAAAATTTTTTTTTTTAAATTTCATATCGTGGACCAATCGAAGGTCACTCAAACCAGCACATGACTTTTACGGCTAGGTGATAATCAATATAGAGTAGTCAAAATTGCTTAACTTTTATATCATTTTTTCCAACTTTTATTGCGAATTAAATTAAATTTTCAAACTTTATACTTTATTGTTATTAATAACCGGAGGGGTTTTTACTTGGAAATTGTATCCAATCATAATCAAAGTTTCTTTAGTTTAGCTACACATTGTTCGTGATAGGTAGGTTTTTAATTGTTATAATCTTATCACTTGATAGACTTTGTATTGTTTTTGTTCAATCGATATGAGATTAGTCATAGGAAGTGACATTTTACTAACTGAACTTTACTATCAGTGGAGAATTCGACAGGTTTAGTGTTAGACGTCTACATGAATTAGAAATTAGTTACCTTTACATAAGTTTAACAATTTAAAATTAAGGTGTGTAATTGAAGAAATTNCTACATGAATTAGAAATTAGTTACCTTTACATAAGTTTAACAATTTAAAATTAAGGTGTGTAATTGAAGAAATTAATACTTTTTTTTTAAATTGTGTAGTAATTTCATTCGATGATTTTTTGGATCTACTAGTAAATAACAAAAAAAATTATTTTGCTGTGTATTCAATTGGTAAGTAATTTCTTAGATTAATAATTAGCTTATGTAAAAATATAAACCTGTTGTTAGTGAGAAGAAACTTAATCTACCTTGTACCGGGTCTTTCAACAAGGATATTCTAACAAAAAAGCACAAAATTCAAATTCAACCAATCAGATTTGAATATTTCAAATTTATTTAAAACTGGTTAAATTTGAAATTTTGCATCCTTTTGAAAATCTTATTGAAATAATAACATGATACAGTGGGATCACATAAGAAAGTAACCTAATCTAAAGCGCGATTATTTTAATAAGAATTAGATCATTTTAGGTTAATACCTAATATACATGTAATATCTTTATAAAATAAAACTTTTGATAGTATTTTGATCTCACTGTATTTTATAGTGTATTTGGCGCATGCGCGATAGTATTATTTGAAAATTTTTTTAATTGGAAAGTGACAGTGATGACTACTTGGACGACTAATAGCATGATCAAAAACCTAAAACCTAAAAAATTCTAAAGAATATTTTATTAACACATTTATGCCCTTAGGGTACGCGAGTTGATTCATATCACTCAATCATAAATTTCAATTTTGAACTACTGAAGACTTAAACTAACGCTTTGTAGAATAGAAAAACAAAATATAATTTTTAGATTACTATGAATATCATATCAAATTAGGTTGAATTGAATTATACCTCATTTCTAATGTTGATTCTTGATGATTTTTTTTTCCAACAGGGTGTATCCAAAATTTTGAATTGATGAACAATAATTTCTTGAAATCACAAGGCTGAGTCGTACCTCGACGAGAAATATTTAAGTCCAGAAGATAAAATCCCAAGTGTCCCAATACCGTTTGTCCAAGGAAGCAAAGGTCCACGTCCAAATCAAAATTCCCTACCATTCACGCACCATTACCACCACCGCCAGACATACGCACAAAAAATTTTTTTTTCTAATTTTCTTTAATAACTACATCCTAAAATTACGTCCACTCACATAGTGAAACGCGAGAGAACTATCGATCGCCCGAATATACCAGTATTCAACATAACATCAAGATTCTTCTCTCTGCGAATCCGTCTCAGCTGGTTTCATCCACCAGTTTTTGCCCTTGATAATAATTTACTCAAAAAATAGGAACACCCGGTGGTTAGGTTGAGAACCTAAGAAGAAGCAAAAAAAAAAAAAAAAATAGCCAACTACCGAGAAATTATTGAACTTTTGGTTAAATTTTCTTCCGGTAAGGTGCAGTAGTGGGTCTTAACATACTCAATAACTTGAATTAATACTCAAAAAATCAACCCTGACACCTCCTGGTCTCTGGTGAGAGTGAACTGAATTAAAATCTGCACAAATAGGATCATCCTCTTTTGTCTAGACGGAAATGGAAGATATTGAGCGAGTAACACCGTCACAGATAGAAACACTGCGAAAAAATTTTGCTCAGAAAGTTTCATCTGTTAATGCAGGTGATAGAAAAAGAAAAAAAATTATTATTTTATATATTATATCTAACAATCCCTCTTCTACTTAAAGTATATACATNATTTTGCTCAGAAAGTTTCATCTGTTAATGCAGGTGATAGAAAAAGAAAAAAAATTATTATTTTATATATTATATATATATCTAACAATCCCTCTTCTACCTAAAGTATATACATATATATACATATATATATATACTAACCCTCTCCAACCTCAATTCTTGGCCAAGGTTTTAAGCATAACCTTAATCGATTTTCCATAAACAACACTAAAAATTCCGCAGTTGAGTTATTATAATAAGAAATAATCCGTTAGAAAGCTTTTTAGTAAGATCCAAACAAAAAAAAAACAAAAAAAAGACGCTGTTTGACTATATAGCTATATGCATAGGGAGAATAATAGTAGATGATAGTATACTATATAAGAAATGATAATAAATGAAGTTAAGATCATATAAGAAAATTATGTTTTTTTTTCAACATAAAATTTTTGTGATTTGAATATGTATTACTCAATTAAGAGATTATACTTATGTCATTTTTGTTCAAAAATGTCCCATCTGGAATTCATTTCCTTGGCAACTAGTCGAGGAAGTTTAATTTCGTTTGAAACTCCTATGCTTTTTCTTATTTTTTTTTGTTTTATGTTAAAATGTGATAGATCCGCCGTGTTGGTATGTTGAAGTTTTAACACTCTAGAAACTGTTGAAATAGCTCAAAGTCTACCATTCCTAGCCTCAGAATATGGTGTTATAAAGAAGAAAAAAAAAGTGACAACGAGTTCGTATAATCCTGCTTACGATGAGAATAGAACCCCAAACCCCAAGTCTTTTGTATTATTTCTCTTTTGTTCTACTTTTTTTTTATGAGTCCGAATGGGATGCGACACTTGTTTGTAACTTTCTTTTCAAATTCTCATAAATTAGCTTTCTTTACTTTCTCTTCTGTTTTGGAAGCTTCTTGTTCGACCAAAAAGTCTAGTAGTAGAAGAAGTAACAACAAGGAGAAAAAGTTGAACAAAAATAGTTGAAAAAAAAATGTTACAGTATAAAAAAAATACCGGATATACATTTCCATTTGTATTTTTTTTTCTCTCTTTTTTTTTTTTACATCTCTAAAGTCTCTCTCTGACTAGATAGATACATAAAGACTTAAAACCCTTGAGAACAAACTTTAAAGTGTCTGTTTTTAAAAGAATGAAATGAATGAGAGATTCTTAAGACATTTTCATCCTAGAGTCCTATGTCTGCTTCGTTTATCTTAAGTCAATGCTTTTAAAGCGTCGACTGAAAAATCATCAGTCATTTGCAATTGACTAAGGTCATGTCACTACTCGGGTGAAAACTTAAAAGCTCTTCCAAAAAAAAAAAAATTCCTCGTTTTTTTACTCTATTATCTTCAAAATTGTTACCCAAAAATGTTCTGGTTAGACTCTTTTTAATCTTAATTACTAAACCTAAATTTATTTATTTTCTACTGGATTTTCAGGAAATTCCTGGGTTCATGAGGGTTAAAATTTATTCAACGAAAAAAAAAAAATATGTATAATGGAACAGTACTATAGAAACTGGAGAAGAATAGAATATAAAAAGAAGCTAAAGATGTGGAAAAGTCAATCTCTAAGAGATCAATTTCATAGGAAACCCTTCAAAAAAAATTTATTTTTGGGCTAAAAGAAAAAAACAGACTATTTCATATTTTATATTTGAAAAATAGAAAATTGGAGTATGGGTCATATATTTATGAGGTTAAATTGCTCTAGGCAGTCAATATCAAACGGTTTTGTTGATAGGGTTACCAATATAGCGTAAAGTAAAAAAAAAAAAAATTTAATAATTCGCATTGCTTCCTGAAATGAGACGGAAATTTTATATAATAATTTTTTTTCTAACTGATGTAAACGGGTTGCAAAGTGAATTACAAGGAGTTATTAAAAAGTTCACTATATCCGAATTTCGGTTATAGTAAATTCGGATATAGTAAACTCGGATATAGTGACCTTGGCCAAGATTAAATAATACGTATAACTAAGCCTAAAATAAAGCTCATTAGACCTAAAAGATAAGAAAAGACAATGTTAAAAGCCTAAGCCTACATATAGTGAATGTCACCTTACACACAGTTTCATTATCACACTAACCTTAGAGTTTACTATATAGTCATTCTCAACTTATAATCAAAGAGAATGACTCCAGAAGAGCTTAATATCAGTCTTTTGATTAATTTTCTAAGCTGACAAATCTTTTCTTTCAGAGTTTCATCTTGATGATTTAGACCGAGTGAAAAATGATGATCTCTGGCTACGAAGATTCATCGCAGCTCAAGAAAATGATGTGACAAATGCGACGACAATGCTCTTTGACACTTGTCAATGGCGGATGGAATTTGGGGTCAACGGTAATTATAGTTTTTTTTTTTTTTTTTTTTTCAAATAAAAGTATACTTTTCTTTTAGGTTATCTCATTCCGTCAGGCACCACCTTAAATCCTCTTATATCTTTTTTTGTTCAAAAGCATTGTTGGAAAACAGTCTCTCACGCACTTTTGATGACCGACACTGACATTGACACCATTGACATGAACCCAAATTGCATGACTCTCTCTCTACTCATGACTTATTATACTTATAGAGACTAGAGAGTGAACAAAGTGAAAGATTAAATATATAAACCGAATAATAATAATTATTATTACTATATCTTAAGGTATAATGTGAACTTCGTTCGAAACTGTGGTACTTGAACATTGTGACGGTCACGACTTCCGTCTCTAAACTTTTAGAGTGTGGATGTCGTGTCATGGTAACGAGAAGAGATCTTATTTCCTATTCACATCTATGCTTATTTAAAGTCCCTAGTCTTAAGTGTATACTTAAGTCCCATTTTTGGCATAAGTGTATATAAGTTATAATTTATGATCCTAGGCCCTCCTATCATAAATCTCCATTCACTGGAGAATTTTAAGAGACCATGCAGAACATTTCCAGAAGATCATGAATGACTGATTGGTTGAGGGGGAATTTTCCTGACCCTGTTTATTTACCTTCATCAAATTCACATTATTTTTCTCACATAGTAGATCACGTAGTAGTGAATGTGGTTTGGAAGTTATGGTAAATTTTAGGTTATAAGTTAACCTTATAAATCCACTCAACCTAAACGACTATCATGCAGGAAATATGTTTGAAAAAAGTTAGATCGAAAACAAAAAAAAAAAACTTTTTTTTTTTAATACCATAAATTCTCGCGTATACAATCCGCGCGTTATGCAGAGCAGAGCATATTTTTTCTTTTATCTTGTAATTTCACCAATCGGCATGCAATTCTTGCAAATTTTTGTTTTATCGTAGATTATGTCGCATAAATTTATTGGACATGGAATTAGTTTATTATTATCTTAAATAACTAGTCAAAAGTTAATGAAAAAAGTAACTAGTTGGGATATTTCATATTGTGTACAAAGGTACCAAATGGTAAGTTAATAAGAATTTTAACCTAAATTTTTGAACTAATATATTACAACTCTGGAAGAGCGATTTGCAAAATGTAGGTTTGTTCTATCTTCATTGTATCTTCTCTACAATGAACTTGAAATAGTAAAATCATATATATCTAATGGTCAAATCACAAAATATTAAGATTGTAATACTTATTACAACTAAAATGCCTATGGAAATACATCATCGACGCGCATACCTCTAATTTAGTTGAGAAACAGATTAAAAATTTTTGTGGTGAAAGCAAAGTCTACACGTCCCTTGACGAGGAATTTGAATTATCGTGTGTATACTGATAACCTAAAAAAAAATTTTTTTTTTTTTAGTTACTCTCGGAAATTTCAGTCCGGAAATTTAACCCCGGGATTAGGTAAAACTGTCAAATGGAAGTTCTAAGAGTCATATGTTACAAAACTCTGTAAAATTGAACACATGAGTGCAAAAAAAAATTGAATCAAACTCCCACTGCTCCTATCATTACTTTATACTTTGACTTTGATGCTATTCTATTATAATATTATTATAACTTTTTAGTTCACTTAAGTTTGACTCTTTCACTTTNAAAACTGTCAAATGGAAGTTCTAAGAGTCATATGTTACAAAACTCTGTAAAATTGAACACATGAGTGCAAAAAAGAATTGAATCAAACTCCCACTGCTCCTATCATTACTTTATATTTTGACTTTGATGCTATTCTATTATAATATTATTATAACTTTTTAGTTCACTTAAGTTTGACTCTTTCACTTTNCTTTGACTTTGATGCTATTCTATTATAATATTATTATAACTTTTTAGTTCACTTAAGTTTGACTCTTTCACTTTTTAAGTTCATTAAATGTGTAGCTTAAGTTGAGGGAAAAGCAATTAAGGGC
Source organism: Holacanthella duospinosa (assembly GCA_002738285.1). Lineage (NCBI taxonomy): Eukaryota > Metazoa > Arthropoda > Collembola > Poduromorpha > Neanuridae > Holacanthella > Holacanthella duospinosa. The sequence goes on along the minus strand of NIPM01000121.1, from coordinate 114,206 downwards.
TTCCTCTATGACTCTTTCAGATAATTTGGAAAACGTAGTAAAAAAATTGATACTTAAAAACTCTTATAGTGAAGTATAAAGTAACCTTAAGGGTGTAAGACGCGGTTGAAAGTTTTCAAAAGTTGGTTTTGCAAAAGTTTTTTTTTTTTTTTTGGGAAACTGCGTTGGTTATACTGTGTAATTAAAGGAGAGCTTTCTCCACTCCAATTCCCAATTCACTAGAACCTATCAAAATCATTAAGATTTCTATCAACCTCTAAATATACTTTCTCTACTTCCACCAACAAGACCTACTTGAATGATTCCCACCAAAAAAAAAAAAAACAAAAAAAAAAACATAAAAAATAGTAGTACTTATTATCTACTTTCAATTGTGAAGAACTTTTTTTTTTTTTTTTTTTTTAAACTTTGACTTCATTTCTCCAGTTGGTTGAATGATGAAGATGATGATGAAGAAAGGCTTTCACTTCCGTCCATTTTGAATTCACTTTCACTCGTATTTTTTTTTACCCAGAAAAAGTAGTAAAGCACTATAGCAGTAGAGTATAGGATCTACTTTCACTTCATTTCCATAATGATCCGTTTCAAATTCAAAATAGTTGAAAATAAAAATCTTATGGTTAAGTTTGCAAATAAAAAGTGAAAGTTCCCTTTCACCGATTTCTAGAGAAAAGTATAGAAGGANAATCTTATGGTTAAGTTTGCAAATAAAAAGTGAAAGTTCCCTTTCACCGATTTCTAGAGAAAAGTATAGAAGGATGGTNAAATCTTATGGTTAAGTTTGCAAATAAAAAGTGAAAGTTCCCTTTCACCGATTTCTAGAGAAAAGTATAGAAGGAAGGTTTTTTTTTTGTTATTTTTAGTCTATTTGATTTAGTATTGAAAACAGTGAGGTCGGGACTTGGAAACGGTAGCAAAAAACCTTAGTTTTTTTCAATATGCTATTGACTATAAGGAAATTTCCTATTCGTCGATATAAGGTCCAAAGAACAGCCTGATGGAATTTCCAAATTTCCCATTGCATTGATATGCTCCACTTAATTTGAGATTGGCGTTTGAAATAGTATTATTTCCGTAAGGTCCAGAAATAGTATTTTTTTTTCAGGGTTCATCGAATAAATGGATTGAATAGCGGTCCGTTTTTTTACGTGGAACTATTCAAGAAGAAAACCGAGATCGGAGAATATAAAATTTCTAAATTTGATTTCGGTTTATACTCTAATGGACTTTTCCTTTGACATATTACACTCTTTTCCCCTCATGATCTTAGAATGAAACTGAGCAGAAGTACTATTGGGTTGGGTCACATAGAACTTCTGTAAAGAGTACTTTTTACATAATCGATTTTAGGTAAATTCCTACCCGGAAATCTTCCCACCTTTANAGAACTTCTGTAAAGAGTACTTTTTACATAATCGATTTTAGGTAAATTCCTACCCGGAAATCTTCCCACCTTTACTTTTTTAACAACTTTTCTTCCTATTGGTGGTTCAAATATACCCTTTATTTCCAGAAATTTTTAGTTTTTTTTATTTAATTCAAAAAGATTTTTTTTTTCACAAAATTTTCACAGGATTGACGAATTTTGATAGGGGTGAAGTTGCCATAGACTTAGTAGGGNATTTTTTTTTTCACAAAATTTTCACAGGATTGACGAATTTTGATAGGGGTGAAGTTGCCATAGACTTAGTAGGGACCCTGCACTTATTTTAAACCGCTCAAGTTGTTAATCGTAGTGAGAAAGTGATAAGTGAAAAGCTTTATTGGTAATGGACTACAAACATTAGGCTCCCTCCTAGGTCGCTCTAGGTCATTATGATAATGTATGTCTACTCAATCGCTTCAGCGTTGAAAAAAAAAANGCTCCCTCCTAGGTCGCTCTAGGTCATTATGATAATGTATGTCTACTCAATCGCTTCAGCGTTGAAAAAAAAAATTTTTTTTTTCTTTACGATGTGAAAAATAAAGTTTTTTTTTTCGTTTAATGGTGAGTCTAATTTCTTCTTTTTTTTTCTATTTTTTTTTTCGTTTTTTTTTATGCTAGATTTGGACCACAAGCAACTCTTGCCTTCGATGGTTGAAAAAGGAACGCTTTTCATTCNGCTCCCTCCTAGGTCGCTCTAGGTCATTATGATAATGTATGTCTACTCAATCGCTTCAGCGTTGAAAAAAAAAAATTTTTTTTTTCTTTACGATGTGAAAAATAAAGTTTTTTTTTTTTTCCGTTAATGGTGAGTCTAATTTCTTCTTTTTTTTTTCTATTTTTTTTTTCGTNTCGTTTAATGGTGAGTCTAATTTCTTCTTTTTTTTTCTATTTTTTTTTTCGTTTTTTTTTATGCTAGATTTGGACCACAAGCAACTCTTGCCTTCGATGGTTGAAAAAGGAACGCTTTTCATTCGGAACAAGGATAACTGGGGAAAGCACTTACTCGTTTTCAAAGCCAAAACACATGTCAAGGGTGCTAATGACATGGAGTACATCAAAAAGTACATTGTCTACTGGTTTGAAAGAATTGAGCGGTAGGTTTCAAAAATAAAAAAAACATGAGCTAAATATATTACTCTCAGTGTATATTTTATATTTACTAACTTTCTTCTCCACCTAAAAGTAAGAAAAAAGTTTATATTATTATTTCTTTGAGATATTTTCCCACAACTTTTTTATTTAATCTAATGAAAACTTTTATAAGTTAAAGGTAGGATTTTGACAACAATAAGAACTTTGAGGTAACAATAATTGATTAAGAAACAAAAAAGTTTTATTAAGAAAACATGTTGACAACAACAAGGGTATATTTTTTGAAGTGTTTTTTACCTCAATATTCCACTTCATTATCTTCTCATCAATCTAAAAATTTAATTAATTGTAAAATGGATTAGTAAACAAGCTTTTAAAGTACAGTATTTCATATATATTTTTTTTTTTTGTTCCAGGGTTGCAAAAAGTGATCAAATTTCTGTAGTTTTTGATATGAAAGGTACTGGTTGGAATAATATGGATATGGATTTTATTCGTTACTTGATTACTTTGTTGAAACAGTACTATCCTCATCAAGTCAACTACCTGATGTTATTTGAAATGCCTTGGATACTCAATAGTAAGTTGAAAAGCAAGGTGAAAGTTTGGTGAAAGTCAAATTTATGAATAGAATTCTTAATTTATTTAAATTATAGGTGTTTGGAACATAATTAAAGGATGGCTTCCACCAAAATTTGTAGAGAGAGTTAAATTTGTTGATAAAAAAAGTATAAAAGAGTACATTAGTGTTGAAAATCAATTGGCTGAATGGGGTGGGACAGACAATTATGTTGAGTCTTTTCAACCGGAAGTCAGAGTAAGAGTAAGGAAAACGTCATTGAAGCCAATTGGTCAGAAAATGTCACTTTCGGCAGATGATCTAAACTTATTAGACTCAAAATCACGAAAAGTAATCAAAAATTTGGTTTATTAGAGTAAAACACGTTTGTTTGTTTTAATACTTCATTTTTTGATTTTTTTTTTTCAATCCTGTAGGTTCAATTTACGGAACTGGAGGGAGCGGTAGACAACCATGACCTTGACAGTGGATTCGTTAAGTTGAAGGCGCCGCCCCAAGCAGCGCCGCGAATTACCTTAACCAATCAACTTTCTCCAAATCAAACTCAAGGTAAAGTTTATGACAAACAATGCAGTAGATTTTGACTATAATAAATCCCCAAGTAAAGTTTCATTTTATAAAGATTTAGTGACAAAAATTAAAAAATTCTATGATTATATCAGACCCCGAAGAATTATCAATTTCGTTCCGGTTTGCTAAGCTTTTCATATCTAGTTTGCTAATTTCTTACCACTTTCTATGCAAAATTGTACTCATTCATAGGCTCATTTAGGGCTGAAGTCTTAATATTTTTTAATAATTAATAATAATAATATGTTATTGTTGAATTATATGATTAGGTGAAGTGGTACTTGTCGAAACAAATAAAGTCCTTGTTTTTGACTTTGATGGAGTTGAATACTCTGGAAACATATCAATCACAAATGTCACAAATGAGAATATTATTTTTAAGGTAATTTAATAATTTTAGTTAATTAATCGTTACAACTTACATGTATTTTATATGTTTTACATGTTTCCATATTTTTTATTGAACTTAAGATAAAGACTACTTCTCCTGAATACTTTCGAGTAAAACCAACAATTGGGAAATTGGGTATTGGAACCAATGCTTCGGGTTCTATTAATGTAACATCTAATGGACCAATCAATGTTCGAGATCATCGTTTTCAAGTTCTTGCTGCTATTTTACCATCTGATTTGGATGCAAGTAGTATAGGAGATGAAAATGACCTACGGATCTTGGAATCTAGGTTGAATGGAGTCTTTAAGGTTGAACCTATTAAAATAGTATATATTATATAAATTTGTCTAAGGTTAACCTAAAATCTTATTATTTTTTTGTTTATTACAGACTGTAGTTGAACGTCGAGTTCCAGTTTATAAAAACCGTCTCACCTGTATTATTAGCAACAACAATAATAATATTGGTTAGATTCTACCCATCTGTATGCAAAAAAAAAAGAAAAAAAGAAGATTTTCCAAGTTTTTTAACATTAGATTTTCATCGAAATTTTTTAAAGGTTTTTCGTTTCCTCATAAGTTATGAGTCATAACCGAGAAAATGAGGTCTACAAAAGTTGCTCCAATTGTTCATGCGCATAATTTTCATGTATGATTTTTTCTTTGTGATGACCAGGTCATCAGGTCATACGTCAAAGGAACCATCTCAATTTCCCCAAAATATGTCTTTTCCTATGACCTGAAAAAAAAAAAAGTCATAAATAAAAGTTTCTCGTGTTAACAATTGATGCAACTTTTGTAGAAGTCACTTTGCCCCTTGGGGGGAGTGAAATGACTTAAAAAAATAGGAAAATTCAGAGATGGGANAAAAAAAAAATTTTTTTTTTTTTTTTTTTTTTTTTTTTTTTTGCGTTCAGTAGGATATAATTCAACTAACAACATTAATCATACCACAGGTGGTCAAGGTCATGAGCCAAAAACAAATACAACCTCCGGGAAACATGTGACAATGAACGAAGAGGACATGCGCAAAGGTTTGCAGAAGTTAGAGAAGAAGGTAATTGTGTGGAAACATGGTGTGCCATTCTTCTTAAGAACAAAATATCATATATGTGCTAATTTTCTAATAATTAATCTCCTTCAGATTACTGACAATCTCCAACAAATTGTAGAAGAAAATCATAAAAAAATTATGACAGTGCTTTATGGTCTCCTCGGCCTTGTAATATTTTTTGGTCTTCTGACATTTTTCATGATACCATCGACAAGTAACATCCCAGTTGGTACAATTTCTGGACAATGCAGTTTGGAAAGTATGTCATCAGTTGGCCAATCTGTCCATCCAAACATTTACACTTCATCGTCAGTGGAACCACCTGAGATTACAATACCGTCTTCAAATCAACAAGATTTGAACATACCACCACCGCCTTGTGTCTAAAATTCCTATTACTTAGTCAATCACAACAACCTAAAAAAAAAATTTGCATTTTGTTCTAATAATAACTTAATAGTTGAAGGGACACATGACAACTACATTGAAGAGAGAACAATCAAATTATAGTTAAGAATAATACACCATGATACGAGATGAGATGATAAAACAAGTACTTAATAATAAAAAAGTCGTGAGACGCTATTAGAATATAAGAATTTATGTATTATATAAGTACGGTTATTCACTATTAACCGCGAACAGAGTAGCTGGAGGGGTTTATGCGATTTTCATGTCTGTCTGTCTGTCTGTCCGTCTATCTGGATCGCCTATAATTACAACCAATTGGTACTAATCAAATAGCCCTTATAATTAGCTCCAAACCTATGTTTGAACTACTTTGCTACGGTGTTTGTTTCAAAATCGCCTATATTTTTTATAGAACGCTATTCTACGATGTGTTCAAATAAGAAGGCGAAAATCTAGATTAGAGTTTTTAAAATTCTCACAAATTATACTTTTCCCACACTTTTTAATCTAAGAAAAGTTAACTTAACTTTAGTAGTAACCATTATCAGGAGGTTGAGCGGTTCATAATGTCTGAAAAAATTTGACATTGAATCAATTTTTGATTTTCCGCAAAATCATTTCTCAAAAATTTCGTCTTCTTATTTCAACTCACTGTAGTACTAAAGGTTTTCATTTTTATTTAATATTTTTTTGTTAATTTATACAGATTATTAGGCCTGAAGTGGTCAAAATATAAAAAATTTAACCTCCACAAATCAAACTTTATTTCCATAGCATTCAAAGTGTTAAATATCCAGGAAATTGGTCTTCGCTAAATATAGAAGAAACGTCGTAAAGTTACTTAGTAACTATTTTTCTTATCTTTAATTATTTACATGAACAGTGTGATATNAAATATAAAAAATTTAACCTCCACAAATCAAACTTTATTTCCATAGCATTCAAAGTGTTAAATATCCAGGAAATAGGTATTCGCTAAATATTAGAAGAAACGTCGTAAAGTTACTTAGTAACTATTTTTCTTATCTTTAATTATTTACATGAACAGTGTGATATAAATTATGATTTGCGCAAGTGCAGGTTAAAATGGCTCCCATATAAATCGCGACTAGAATATTCATAGATGGGCCTATATAGTTACTTTCTACTCCGGTTTGTTCAATTTTTTGGCTCGATAACCTCAAGTTACTATTACTGTTACATTGTAATTTCATGCTATTATTATAAGACGAAAACAGGAGTGATAAGAGAGAAAGCAGAGTCAATCGATAAAAAGTTTATATAAAGTTGAGGACACTTTAAGGGAACGTTTCTTACCACTTTTGTCGACAATTTTACCGCTTCTGTTGGTGAGCTGAGTTGAAACTACTTCTTCATATTTCATTCAGTTTGACAGTAAAATTAACTTGCTTTCACTACTACACAGTTCATTGCTTTCACTGCTTTGGAGATAAAACTTCGAGCAATTCCCAAAAAAAAAAAAAGAAAAAAAAAAAAAAAAAATTCGAATAAAATAGGGTTCAAGGGTTTATTTAAAAGAGTGGAAGACTTACTGCTACTTTGAAGTTTGGCGGAACTATAAACATGGAATTTTATTATTAAAAGCGGTTGTAATTAAAAGTCAAACTGTTAATTCTTTTAGTTATTATTACACTAAGGATTTATTTTATTTTCTATAGATTTTGTTAAGAGTGTATTATTTTAATAGGTAACAGAATGCCTTTCTCAGGGTCATATTAGGTCATTGTGAAATTTTAAATTTCTCTTTTGAAATGGTTTTAGCTCTTTCATTTCCTATTCATTTTAATTTTGAGAATGGATAGAAGAGCCTGAAGTGGAGTACGAAAATGGAATCCTTTTGTGTACAACAAAATGGGATGCAAATTAAATTTCAAATTTAGAAAGTGTGACTTCATGGACTAATTGTTTAACCCTTTGACACTTAATTTTTATGAACGAGGCTTTCGAAATCTTTTATTCAATAATAATTTTTTTTTTTGAATACTAGTTTGTCGTATCATATTCATATTTTTTAAATTCCAAACTAATACATAGTATAAAATATAAATAGTAGATATAAAAATTTCATAAAAATCGTCTGTAAATTATTCTCTTTGAGCATAAAAACTACGCACACGAAAGTTTTATATTAGTACATAGACCCAAGGATAACAATAGGGTGAAAGTGAAAATTTATCTGGATTGGATATTTTTGGCAGTCAGGAGTCAGCAGCAGGCTCATTACCATAGGCTAGAAAAAAAAATTTTTTTTTTTTTTTTCTACTATAAAAGATTTGGCAAGAATGCAAAAGATGAGTTTGGAATACAAAGAAGTATAATATAAGCTTTCTCCATTTTCATATCCAATTGTGAAGAGAGAAAAAAAATTTTTTTTTTTTTTTCATAAAAATGAAAATCAATCAAACTGGGTGAGAAAAAAATTTGCCAAAAAGAAAAAGTGGATAAAGCCATTTCATTGTTCAAATTCAAGGAAGTCTATAAAGAGACTATTAGTTACTAAATATAGTATTTACCTTCTATAAGTTTGGTTACGGAAGGAGAAGTCAGAGTCGGGGGAGAGTGAAAGTAAAAGAGAAAGGCAAATATGAAGAGGATTTTGTTGAGTGACTTAAGTGGATTTGGTTTGTAAGACTTATAGAATGATTTGGTATATATACTACTATCTTCTATTTACAGTCACCCAAAATGGATCCGATTTCCATCATTTACTATACCATTTTCTATGGATTCAATCACTCCAATCTTTTGTTTCAACTTTCTCTTATATTTCTACACTCTGGAACACTCTCAATAGCCGCAAAAAAAAAAATTTTTTTTTTTTACTTTTCCATTAGTTAGCTAAAACTTAGAGTGTTATAGTAATGAAACATTTAGGAAACTATAACTACGTACCTATAACTACATATTATTATTATTATTATTATTATTATTATTAACTTATGCTTACATTGGAGTAAGGCGTGCATGTCGACAGAATGATAAATTAGAACCTAACACGATTCATTATAACATTTTACATCTAATAAAAAAAACTACTCCCTCAGACGAACAACTCAACTTTGAACTTTTGACCTCTTTGTAATAATAGTAAAAGTAAATGTTAGGTTTTATCTGATACTTTTCAAGTCCAAACCAATTAGTCTAACTTTGCTTTCTTTNAACTTATGCTTACATTGGGAGTAAGGCGTGCATGTCGACAGAATGATAAATTAGAACCTAACACGATTCATTATAACATTTTACATCTAATAAAAAAAACTACTCCCTCAGACGAACAACTCAACTTTGAACTTTTGACCTCTTTGTAATAATAGTAAGAGTAAATGTTAGGTTTTATCTGATACTTTTCAAGTCCAAACCAATTAGTCTAACTTTGCTTTCTTTCTCTTGTCTGTTTTTTACTTTTTTTTTTGGTAGATGATTTTGTGGAAAATCGTTTCTATTTTATTTCTATTCTTTTTCTAACAGTTTGTTAAACTGTATTGATCTTTCTGTTGTAATGGAAAGAATGGTGTTCCTTGTACTATGTTTTATGCAGCTCCTTTCTCTAAGGTTTTTTTTTTCTTCTTCTTGATCCTGTTTACATTGCATCAGAATTTATTTGGTGTTATTCTTATTCTTGAGAAAAACAAGAGATCCTTTAGCCCAGTTTCAATAAATCCTTCGTAGGATGTATGTAGTAGGTTCGATAGACATTCGACTAAAACAAGTCAAGTTGATCGGATGGAGGGGAAATGTTTCAGACTTTCTCTTGACGTCGACGAGATGAGGAGAAAGGAAATAAGAAAAAAAAATTGGACAGAATCTACACACATCCCTATCACTTTCTTCTCAATTCAAATCCACAAAAAGAAGGGGAGAAAGTGACAGGCTCATAATGCAACTCGACTTTCACTTTACATAAACATATGAGAACTACCAGGGTTGGATTTCTATCAAAACTATTCAAAAAATAACTCTCATGTTAAAATTTTTTAAGGATTTTTAACTTTAAGAAACATAAAGTGGAAATATTTTAATGTGACGTTATGAAATGAGATCACATTGTATATATAATTTTCTACAGTCAAAGCTCGTTATAAAAATTTGGAGTTGTCAGATTTGGTTGTTATATCGGATATAACAAAATTAGATTATTAAAAGAATTATATGGCAAAAAGTGTGTAAATTATGACCAAAAGTTTTAGTTTGCCTGACGTTATTAAGTTCTTAGGTTCCTTTTTTTTTTTACAAAAAATCCCAACCGTCATGATTTATGAAACTTTTCTTTCTACCAATTTTCAAAGAAAGTTTTACTTGTGTTGCTTAATTTGTTGCTATATAGAACAGAAATCAAGAATTATTGTTTGATAAAAATTATGTTGTTATAGCGTGATTGTTGTTATAACCGATATGTTTAATGTTATAAATTCTGAGAAAATTAGAAGTAATTATTCTTCATAGCAACCTTTGTTGTTATAATAGGTTTGTTACTATAATCATTCCTTGTTATAACCAGGGTCCATGGAGACAGTTTGTTGTCGCTTCGCTTTATAGGGTGGCGCAGTTTTGGTGTTTGGCATGGGAGATTTTTTGTAAAAAATTTGGGACCGTTGTGTACATTTACTTCTCTATGGATTGTTGTCATGAGAAACAAAAACGTGACGAAATATTTTTAAATGACTTTTAATTAACGAAGAACGGTCCGAAATTTTCTCCCAAAAATCTCCCATGCCAAACACCAAAACTGCGCGACCCCAGGGTGATTTTAGGTTGTTTGTTGTCGCTTCGCTGTATAGGGTGGAAACATTCCCATCTCTATAACATTACGCGAAAAGTTCAAAGATACGGGATCTTTTCTGTACCTGAAGTTTGTTGACAAACAAATGCCAAACAACGGTGGGAGGTAATAACCATCAATTTACTTATTATAGAACAAAAGTTTTAAGATACATTTCAAAATTTGCTATGGAAACCTGTGAATCAGAGATTTGAAAGTTTTTCAGAAAAGGTCCAGTATCTTTGAACTTTTCGCGTAATGTTATAGAGATGGGAATGTCTCCACCCTATACAGCGAAGCGACAATAAACAACCTAAAATCACCCTGCACGACCCTATAAAGCGAAGCGACAACAAACGGTTTCCATGGACCCTGGTTATAACGAGTTTTGACTTTATTGGTTTGGTTGTTAACTTTGTATTCTAATGATTCCAAATTATTTAAGCTTTGATACAAATTACTATCAAAAAGTATGTAGTTTCAAAATTACTTGTTTTGTTTCTGATTAACCTAATCCGATTGACCAGGTCTAAGTTAACCTTACACAGTAAACCTTAGGTAATTTTCAGTAACTCCTGTGTAAGCATAGTTTATATTAAAATTAAATAATCAGAAGGAATTGTAACATACTTTTGCAGCTGTAGATAATTTTGTATGTGTACAATTACACCCCTGCTCAGAATAATAAAACATAAGGAAGTTACTTATGGCCTTATCTTATTTCTTGGAGCAAATTTGTTTTATTATTATGTACAATGAACTTTAATGAAATTTTTTCTCGTCATGTGATATTTTTCTATTAAAAACATCAAAGCATAGTAAAACACTAGTAAAGAAAAAAGGTCTTTAGGATCAAAAGGTAAAAATTATGATTTATTGAAAATAAAATTTTAAAAACGTAATTCTGTGACGCCCAAGGTTGCTATGAGAAATCTACAGAAAACATCTTTGAAGATGTTTTCTGTAGATTTCTCATAGTAATCTTGGTGACGCCTATATCCTTTATTGTAGTGTCTCATAATTATGTTCCAAAACACATGATTTTCAATAAATCATATAACTTTTTACCTTTTCATTCTAGAAATTAGATATTTCCCCAATGTTTCCTTACTTTTGCAACTTCTTTCATAAAATAACACCACTTGACTCGAAAAAAATATCTAAACAACGTAAGTCGGATATAAGTATAAAACAGTAACTTTCTCCAGCAAAGAGCACAGGCCAAAAGTAACTTCTCCTTGTTTTATATAATTTTCTTGCACTGTAGAACAAAACCTAAAAAAAAAAAAATTTTTTTTTTGTTTGACAAAAATATACAGACAGACAGACGCCAAGATGAGAATACTTTCCTAACTACTCTACTCAGTCTCAGTGATAATGTCTACGGTTGATCAATTGGAATAACTAGGTTTTATAACATCATATTTTACGGTACTAAAGTTAGGAAACGTTAGTATAAATTTTTCAACCTTGGCATAAATATAAGTTGAAGATATTATTTATAAGGTTCCTTTTGTTCCAAAAAATCCCAATAGATATATAATAATAGTCCTCAGTTCTTAGACTTGGGACTTGGGAGTGAAGATAGTGATTGTATTTGTGTTTCTAGAAAATCTGCTGGTTTTTTTGTAAAAAAAAAAAGAAAAAAGAAAGCTTGCCAAGTACTTTCTCTATTTCCCTAGACACATTAGAAACTTTCTCCTTGCATCCAAAATTCTCTGGTTCTTATTGATTTCTTTTATTTTCGGTCCAATTCACACTATATCCCAAATGACAGTAGATAATGACGCTAGACAGTTCATTTCCATTTATTTCACCGCTGCCAGAACTCATTAAGCGAGATGAAATATACAAATAATAATTTCCTTAGTTACCCCTTAGGTTAAGAAATTTTGGCTACATATACTTACTTATATCACTAGGTTTTCTACATAATTTTTTTTTACTCTACTGAGAAACTATCAGGAGCCGCATGTCAGGTAAAACGAATGACACACCCGGTAAAAAAATAACAAAAAGTTTTTTTTTTCTACAGTAAAAATAAAACTTTTCTCTCGTTTTCTTGAAAAGGAAAGTTTAGAAGTAAACGGAGAAAGCTTTGTCTCTTCTTCGCACGACCTATTTTACCAACTAACCTTATACACTTTTTTTTTTACTTTTTGATGAAAAAAAAAAATTTTTTTTTCCCAACTATAGCCCTACTATTAGCACTGACTAACACTGTTTGGTTAGGATATCAGACAGTTGTATCAACTTCTATCTTATATACAACGAGAACCCGCTTTTTCTACCAATTAATTGGATTTTCATCTAAAAAGAAAAGAGAAAACGAAAACTTTTACAATTTTCTTTTCTATTCATAGTTAGAAAATTCATGCTCAAACTATCTCACTATCCTTGTTTCGTAGAAAGAAAGATTTAAGGTTACTAATGTTGAATAAGTCAAAATTAATTCTTTTTACTACGCATGCGTGTCATAAATTATAGACCTATTTCTTTGTTTTTTTTTTTGATTTTGGAAAAACTTTCGTTTTTACCTAAATTAGTCAACAAAGAGTTATACTATTCATAAGACGCTTTGGTTCTTAATGATAGTATTAGAAGAACAATATTGATTATTGAAGTCATTGTTGTCTAAATATAAACTTAAATTTGATTCAACTGTGTTGTAATACTATGTATTAATAAAGAAGTTATTTAATGTATTAAAGTTAGATCACTTTCTCTTATAATTTTGATATCAAGTTGGATTAGAATTTTGACAATTTTGACAATTTTGACAATAAGACAAATGAGTGACAGTGTTGTAAAGAATTCATATTTTTTGAAAATAGACTTAAACCTAACAACACGTCATTGTTGATAACTTTCACTCATTGTTAAGATTTGTCTCTGATTCATGTTACTGTTCAAATTAAATATTAAAATTACATCATAAACCATTTCTCAGTAATAATAAATCTGTTTTTTTTTTCTGACTCAGGAAGAACATTATTAAAAGTACAGTGAAATTCGGCTGTAGTGACACCGGATATTACAGTCTGGCTATAATCAATTTATCCAGGACCGAAATCCAAATTTTTTTTAAACTTTAATAGTGATTCTACATGGTGGTCATAAAATTGCGAAGTTCATTACAAATAAATAGCTAATAGACAGGTTTGGTTTAGAGAAATGAAATATGTACAAAGTAATAATTAAAATAAGAAAGTGAAAGTGATGAAAGTGTCCATAATTAATTTATCCGGATATAATTTTCAGGGTTTCATTTTATTTGAATAGGAATTTTTATTCAAGGTGCATGGGTTAGTATTTGATTGAACCGCCATTCGCGCGAATGACTTCAAAAACGCGATTTAGCATAGACGCTTTGAGTTTCCGAAGTTTTGAGTTCGTAATTTCAATCCAAGCAGTTTCGATTGCTTTCTTCAACTCACTAACCGAGTTAATGCAACCATGAGTCCTACCTACTATTCAAGAAATTTGTCGCTTTGAGTGGCCAAATTCATGAAGGCTCTCAATTCTTCCTTTCTCAAAGTCAGTTAAGTGTACTCTGCCTACCATTGTACCTGAAAACAATTGAAGCAATATTCATGCCCTATAATTATTAAATCTATTACTAGTTAATGTTAATTTATTTAAAAACTTACAAATTAGTCGCCAAAATATCGAAAACTTATGATTGAAGTAACTGGATAAATTGATTCTGGTCGCTTTCTCCACTTTCAAATCTATTTTTCCCACCTTATAATGCCCGCTCAATTTTTCCGCTCATAATTAATATCAGCAACAATTCTTAATTTTGTCTCATCTTTCTAATTTTATGAACCTTTTATTGGAAACTCTAAAGCAATAAGGGATTTCATGAAATTGTGAACTGGATAAATTGATTATAGCCAGACTGTATATGTATAATGAAAGCTACTATAATGAAGTATTTTGAATTTAAAACTAAAGTTTATTTTATTTTTTTAAATGGAAGATTAATTGTTGAAAACCTTGCTTATAGTGACCTTGACCTTGACCTTATGTAAAAAATATAACCCCACTCTTGACATTAATTATCCATTGCAGATGATAAAAATTAAAATGATTACACTTCTTAAACATTGTATTTAGAATACTTAGCAATTCTTAGCAGACATACAAATGTACTTATAAAATATAAATAACTGAAATGATGGGAACGAAACATATAAAGCTGTTAATTTCTCATCATCAGCGGGATTAAGTAAAGGAAATTCTAAATGACTTCTGTTATTTCTCAACTTGAATCATGGGAAAGCGACAAACTAGCGTTTCCACTGTCTAAAATTATGTTATTTCCCACCATAGTAGTATATTGGTCGATGGCCTCATGGATAGTAAAAAACAAAAGTAGTAATAAAAAAACAATGCATTTCAATACTAATGCATAAAAAATGACGCCAAAAGTCAGTTTCTAACGAATGCATTAAAAGAAATGGGTAATTAGGCATAGTAGTAACCATTAACAGAAAAACAATTTGAAGATTTTTATACAAAAAAAAAATTTTTTTTATAAAAATCCTATCCCATGGAAATATAGGCTATTAGACTGGAAGAATAAGTTGATGAACAGACAGGCATAAAAAAATCATATAAACCTCTTCAACCATTCGCGGTTATTAATAAAAGTCATTGAAATAAATTTTCATAAAAATAATAATAATCAACCGCGGTTCAATTTTCATAATTTTCTTTATTAAATAATCCAGCTTTATTTTTATTGCCACGTACATTTAATTGAATGCATGGTCAACTTTGTCATAGAATTTTCGGTGTTTTACTCCATTTTTAGTAGTACTCATTTTAAATATTGATTTCTGTGTACATTTGGGGTTCTCTTCTGTCTTTAGACTCATTCTACTACATTCTACGTCAATTGTCGTCACCACTGAAACAACTTAAAGAACATACAACACGCTCAATAATAAATTAGGTACATTATCATTAAATTATTATTATTATTATTATTATTATTATTATTATTATTAGTATAAGTATTAGTATTAGTATAAGTAATAATGTTAACTTTCTGCCCAGCATCATACATTCAATAATAATTCGTGCTCTACTTACGTAACTTTTAGTCATACACTTAAAAATTTAGGTCTCAAAGTATACATTTATAAGATTTATATACTCATCATCATCATAAAGAGAAAACACGTAAACATCAATAATACACAGACAACATCGAGAGCATTTGTAGCCTTAAACACTTAAAAATTCTTATGATTTTAAAGAAGTTTTTTTTTTTTTTCAAAAAAAAAAAAAAAAAAAAAAAAATTTAATAATAATTAATTAATACTAATTACTTTCCGTACTTTCCGAATCAATCAATGATTTTTATCTTCTTTTCTCTTCCTTCCTGGGAAATTAAAAGAGACCAAAAAAGCGGGAAAAATAGTAGTAGTAGTTATAATTTTTTTTTTAATTTTTTTTTGTTTTCTAATTGAAATTGCTTAGCAATTCACAACAGCACCATTCAACGAGATATTAATTTTAATTAATTTCATTTTTCTCGTATCATCAATTCTTTTTTTTTATAGGCTATAAGAAGCTTATACTTAAGCCTACACTTGTGCTCTTTTTATAACGTTCTTTTGTAGAGATCATTTTCTTCTGAAAATTGCCTACTACTAGATTTAAAGATATTTCCTATACATTTATTTTCCCATCATAATTATTTACATTTAATTTTTTTTTTCTCTCAGAAATTTAATAAATTTTTGATAATATTAATAGGTTTAAGAAGCTTAAAGAAGAAAATTAAGGTTATATATATTTTATTTTGTTTATACGAAAACGGTACTTATTTTTTTTGATTTGAGATCTGGATACGCGGGGGTTAAAAATAATTGCATTGTGTCATTCACTAGAAGAGGCGGATTGAGAGTTAATAATAAATAAATAAAAAAAAAAAAAAAAGGGGGAAATTTGAAGTGGCGGATGTTATTTGTGACTATTAAATCTATTTGCGTGGGTTTAGAATTGGAACTGATATTATTATTGATTTCAATGAACAAAGTAGAAAATAAAGTCCAAAATGAGTCTATTATTGAGAAGATCATGTAAGTAGATAATTTTTAGTCAAAGAAACTTAATAAATTGAAAATGAAAATGAAAATGAATAAGAAAATTTATGATTTTGATTAGAAATTATATAATGATAAGTTTTTCAAAATGATGTAAATCCTCTACTCATTATATCTCTACCGATTGTCCATTAAAATACCATTTATTTGACATTTCGATTACGTCTCACCTAATTTTCGGAGGTTTACCACAATATAATCGTCGACAATGGTTTTTCTATAAATAGACAGACAGACGCCATGGACTCATTTTACTCACTAGTACTATTGATCGCGGTGTTTTACCACCGAAAAACCCCCAAAAAGAAGAAGAAAAAAAAAACACCCAAAAAACAAAATCCCATTACTGCTTTTGCTCTTAATTAATCTCACAATTCTTCTTTGTTTTTAACTTATTAGCAAAAAAAAACAAAAAAAACAAAAAAAAAAAAAACAATTTTAGATGATTTTAGGGAAACATAACTACTATTCCACTTTTGCCAAAATGCGAGATCTTTTTCCTTCCTTTTCCAACATGAAACATGATTTTATTNACACCCAAAAAACAAAATCCCATTACTGCTTTTGCTCTTAATTAATCTCACAATTCTTGTTTGTTTTTAACTTATTAGCAAAAAAAAAAACAAAAACAAAAAAACAATTTTAGATGATTTTAGGGAAACATAACTACTATTCCACTTTTGCCAAAATGCGAGATCTTTTTCCTTCCTTTTCCAACATGAAACATGATTTTATTAGTCACTCTACTGTCTTATAATGCCTAGCAACAATGAGATTTTTTTTTTTTTTGTTAAAAAAAAACACCTTTATATCTTAGGAACTTTCGAAAAAATTGGGAATGGATTGTTTGAATGCAATAATAATAATAATAATAATAAATTTTTTTTTTAAATTTGACTACATAACAATAATATTAATAATCAAAACCTTATCTTATAGCCAATCAAATCAAAATATGATTATAATATTTCCGTCTTGATAGTATATTCTATTACTTATAATAATATAATAATATATTAAAACGACTATCGGCTCAATCCTTACCGGTGAAGTTATACATGTATAATTAATAATAATAATTATATATATATATAAAAAAAAAAAAAAAAAATTAACACTGGAGTCACAAAACGAGGTATTTAATTTCTCTCACCATTCCTGTACAATATTACTTTGGAATTAAGCTCCGTTTTCATAACATAAACTAAAATTATAATAATTCCAATCTATCATCCACTTATATAATATATATATATATATAAAAAAAAAAAAAAAAAAATTATAAATTATATGACTCTATGGGGGTTTTTAAATGTTGTTGGATGATGATATTATATTTAATAAATTGAAAATGAGACTCTCAAGCAGAGGTTATAGAGTGAATAAGATAAAAACTTATTTTACATATTCTCAATTGTTAAATCTATCATTTGCAATAAGGCTCAAGCAGATAGGACCAAGATAGATCTTATAATAATAAATTATGTTTTCGTGTCTAAAATTTTTGATTTCCATGACAATGAATATAAACTTATAACTTAACATCACCTCCCTTGACATACATTCAATCACTCTCACAGTTATACACATTTATAATGATTACCATCAGTTTTTTTTTTTTTTATCATTTTACTAAATAGGATATTAGACAGTCTCAGAAAATGATTCATAAAAACATAATAATACACACTTGTGTAAAGAATGGAAGAATATTTAGAAGAAAAAAAATGAATTGGATTGGAAAGACGTACAAGAGGTGTTAATATGAACAATGAACCATATTTACTACCATGCATTTATTATTACCACATTTACCAGATATTTAGTTTTTTTTTTTTTTTTGTGTATCTTCCAAAAGGTTTTGATATTAATAATAAGTTAATAATAAGAGTATATCCATTCATAAAATTACTGGTGGTAATATACTATTTTCAGAATTAACTAATGGGAATCTGAGGCAACGGGGTGAATGACCTCATCCTATGTACTCTGAATAATAATTATTTTTGGTAAAATATCTACCAACAATGGGCATAGTATATGCAAGCTAGTAGTATGTAAGTTAAGTGAAAATTTTAGGAGCAAAAATATGAAATTTTTAATTATTTATTATGATTTATTATTGTTCGGTTGAATCTCATTGATTGATCAGTTGATCTAAAAAATTTGCGGAAAAATTTGAAAATTTTTTTTTTTTTTTTAGTAAAAATGAGATGACTGTATATTATAATTGTCCACTTATTCGGTACTTTATATGTATTATTTTTCACTGGTTCTAGCTATAAAAAGACTGATTGACAATGGCAGTATGGAGCAAGGAACGGTTTGACTGTTTTTTAATGGTAATCAACAAATAGGAAGTTGTTAACAATAAAATGCTTTCTTTCACTTGTTGAAATTATAAGATTTTACTAATATAAAGAAAACTAAAAGAAAAAAAAAAAAAAAAGTTTGCGTGTTGAGAAATGAGTCTTTGACATTAATTAAGAAACACAATCATACATCTTTTAGTAATGTATTTTTGAGTCTATAATTTTTACCTTAGAGTGTAACAAAAGTTATGATTTATGAATAATAATAAAATTGTGTATTATTTCTGACTCATTCACACACAGTCCGTCAATCCATCAAGTTTACACAATGAGAATTTCTTAATTTAATACGTTGTGAGATTAGTAAGACAATAGAATAATTAATTGATAAGTCATCAATAAATCAATAATTATAACAATGAAAAATAAAAAATTAAACAAGAAAACTTAATCCAGATTTAGTAAGAAATGACTCATTCACTATCTTATATCCACTTAAGACTTTAGCTCCTTAACTTTTTTGATCTTTTTATGTTACACAACTGCTCTTTGACCTCTATCTGTCAAAATGAATTGAGTAATGTGTCATTTAATAAAAAAAAAAAAAANAAAAAAAAACAAAAAAAAAAACCGGTATATAATTTATGAGGCCAAAAAAAGCATCTATTGATCTGTTCAAAATTCCATAAAAATTTGTTTTTCTTGCTGTTGCTATGATACATGAAAAAAAAACATGGTTGAGGTAATCATATTATTAATTTTGACATTTTCATTTCCATGATACAACCCGTTCTTTACTGAACACGTGATTTGAAAAGGAAAAAAAATTTTTTTTTTAAATCCCAAAAGCTTCTATATGACTTTGGACTTTTAATTTTTGTTTTTACCAATTCAAGACGTTCTTTCCACTGTCATCATTCCAAAAATTTAACTTAATTATGGCACAAGGTTACCCGAATTTTTCTGCTAAACTTATAAGAGAACTTTAAATGAAACAAGTGAATCTTGTGGTTATTTTCGTCTGCTAAAGTATTTTTTTTTCATCTCATAATTTAAAAGTTACATCATTTTTTCTAATTTAGTTGATGTTTTAAGGTCTCTGGGTCATCCTAATGGAAACATGACACGAAACAATGATATAATTGTCTAATTTTTTTTTGTCTTTAGTCTCATAGTGAGTAGTGACAGAAGTATGCTAACGAATTCCATCACTATTGTACATTTGTAAGAAAACAATATGAGGAAAAATTTTCTATTATTTTTTTTTTACTAGGTCACCTTGAAGTTAGTTACTTTTAGTATTAGTTATTTAGTATTAGGTAACCACATTATCATTAGCATTTTTAACTCCTGACATCATATTATATGCACTCAAGGCAATATACTCACGATTTTTCTGATTCATCATCATCTCAAAAAAAAAAAAACCAAAAAAAAAAAAAAACCATAGCTTCCCAACATGTACACATCATGTTCAATATGAATGACTTTCCATTAAAAATTTTGGAGTTCTAATTAATCTCCAGTGTGCTTATCATAGAGAGAAGAGATCGGATTGGTTCTCATCATTTCTGAGATCTGATTGGTTCTCACCATAGATGGGAACCCGGCTAAGTCACGGAGTTAACTATTATATGAGAAGAAGAAGAAAAAAGAAAAAACGGATGACAATGCTGGAAGATCTCTGTTTACCCAATTGAAAAAATCTTGAGTTTAGCTGAATAATATATATATATTGAAATCTATAGACGTTAAATGAATTGGAATTAAATTAATTTAAGTAGATGTTAATCTAATCTAAAAATTTGACCTATTTATATAGCAACTATTCAATCACACTCATTCACTAATAAGAATAATTAAGAAGAAGAATTATTAACTCTAAAGATACCCAGTTCCATCAAAATTAGTCACAACGGTACAACTGTGTGGATTTGTCAGTGTCACTCTTTCTGTTTGTTTTTGTTTTGTTTGTTTGCAAGTTCTGTTGTTTGTTTGTTTTGTTTCTTTACAGGAAATTGGTTATATGTTAGAAAAATTTTTCAACTTAAATTTAGGATATAAGATGATGATAAACATTCGGTGGTGGCAATAATATAATATAATAATAATTAATAATAATAATAATATTTTCTGCTTATAGTAGTATAAACCTAAACTATTCTTTACGACGGTAATAATAACAATAGAAAATCGTAAGCGAGTTTTATACTCTATGAATAAGAACACGGAACATGAGACATTTTTTTTTTCCTGCAGAAAAACTGTAAATTATCGTTATTATTCTTCTTTTTTTTTCTTTTTTTTATATATATATATAAACCATTTGTCTTGAAAAAATTTGACATCGGAGGTAAACAAAAATGATAAATTAGATTATATAATCACTAGAAACTGACTCTAGTTTTTTTTATTATTATTGGCTAACTACTCAACGACGACGCGACAGCGGAAGCTTCGAATAGATAATGAACAAACGTGTGTTAAAGTATGGAGATTTCTCTGTTTCTTGGATTCAGGATGACAGATTTGAGTCTCCATGGCTACGGCTACTGATGTCTCTTCATATGAAGGGCCAAATGATCTGACCTGGAGAAACACCGATCACAGTGGATACACTTGAAGGGTTTGGCACCTGTGTGCTTTCGATAGTGGCGGGTTAATTCATCAGAACGGGCAAACCTCCACTCACAACCTTCCCACATACACTTGTACGGTTTTTCACCTGAAAAGATACAAAAAAAAACCAACAATATAACATTAGTATTAGTCCAATTGAATATAAATACAATAAAATACTTATAAATAGAAAACCATTGCTAACATTATTAGAGATTTGTAAAAAAAAAATTGCTATATTTGCAAAAAAAAAAAATTTGCTAGAAAATTTTATAACTTAAGTCATCATCATCATAAATTGGTTCAACAACTCTTTCTGCATTAATTACACACCTGGATCTGCTGAAAAAGTAGTTCAAAGTGTATGTGGACTCAATGTGATATGATAAAAAAAAAAACTTGAATGAAATGTATTAGGGTTGATGAGATATTATTAGTAAAAAAAAAAAAAAACGCAATGAACCCAGGCACCCAGGGTTTATGCACATTAACTCAGTAGTTACTGATGAGTTAGTTGTGGTCATATACTATTTACCATTACTAGATACATTACATATTATAAAATAACAAAACCACATCAAATATGTTATACTTTTATGCTCTTTTTTTTTGGTCAGATCTGTCTCAATAGTAGTGTCTTTGTCGGTAAAACCACAAAACAAGTGGAAACTATCCATAGATATTATTATAAAAAATTGATGAAATTAGGGTAGGTCAAAAACCTTGCCTAAGACTAATAATTTTTATTCCTTCTTTATTATAAACGTAATAATTTAAAAAATACATCATTTCAGAGTATACACATGCGTTTTTTTTTTAAATAATGTAAGAATTAATATCTTTTATTCCCTAGTGACTACAAAAGACAAATAAATTCCTATTAGATGAACAAAGCGGGATTTAAAAGCGTGTTTCATTACTATCTGTTATAATTTCGTAATTAGAAAAGAATGAAACTTTTTGTCTAAAGTTAATTTAATGTGAAAAGTCTGTCAGTAGAAATTATCCTTATCCACTTGAGAATTGATGTAACTGAAACTCTAATGTAAAAAAAAAAAAAAACTAGAAAAGAATTATACAAGATAGAATAGAGAGGATTAAGAAACTATAATAGAAACTTCATGTCCTTAAGACAATAAATCATGATTTAAGAAGAGAGAGAAAAAAAACACCAAGTAAATTGGATTCATTTGGTCAAAATTAAATGTCTCCTTCTCTTGTCCATGTCACTTGGTTCTAATAATTAACTCAGAACGACAGACAAAAGCTCAAGTGATACAATTGATCTGGAACAATTAATTGGAGAATCCTTTAGACTTTCCAGACTCATCTTCTCAAATAAACTATACCATTCCGTCATTTTGACCTCAACACAACTAACAATTAAGCAACTCATTGGCTAAATCAAGAGAAAAGAAAGAAAAAAAAAAGCCAAAATACAGGCTGATTCAAAAAAATTGAACCACCCTTTCTCAACTAATTTTTTCTTTCCATACTCTCTAGATAATATATTAGACACAAAGTGATAGAGTAAGTAAAAGTGAAAAGTCGTACCCTCAAAAGATGGTAAATTTTAAATCTAAAAAATTGAAGGTTAAAAAATGCCCATCAATGAAGATACACACAGTCGTAGTTTAGTAATTTCCCAATTTTTATTTTTGAACAGACGGTTTTTAACCTCGCCTTGAATTTTTTTCTTCTACAGCGTTTATTCAAAGTTCGGCTTCAAATAAGATAAAATACATTAATTACTCTAAATACACTGTGTACATTTGTACAGACCAATAATTAATTATAAAAAAAAAAGAAAAAAAGTGTTTTCAAAATAAAAACTCCTTGAACAGATTCACTTAACACCTCATTAACTAAATTGTCCTTACTAATAGTTAAACTTTAAATTTGTAAATGAGGTTATGGTTACAACCTACAATTAGTTTTTAATCCCTTTTTAGGTTATATTTCAAGGATATAAATTACTCATATTACCCCATATTTTTAATATTCTTCTTTCATTTTTCTTCTCTCATTTCCTTTTTATTTTAATTTTCTTGTAATCCTCCTAAAACTTTCTCCTTAAATTATATTATACAAAGAGAAAGTTGAATTATATACACTTTTATAATATTTCAAGTAGTACTTTCAAGTACTATGTAGTTATTACTCTGTTGAATCCAGGAAGTCATTTTTTTACCAACTCTCACAACAATGTATAATTCAAACTTATTCTGAATCATTCTGTTCACTCACTACAAAATTTATGCAACAGCCTGTATAAATCTGAAGTAAGTACTACTGCTACCACATAGTCAAACTTTCTCTCCTTTTATATAATTCCTTATTATCTTCATCTAAAGCTCTACGATGCAAAGACTCTGATATTATCCTTTTTTTTTAATTTACCAAAATAGTAATATTTTGGTAAACTAAACTTAAAAAAAAAGCGCTGAATAAGGTCCCTGTAGACTTTCTACATAAAATCTACAGAAGTATAGTAGGTAGTTGTAATGATATGGTTCCGTTAATAGGCTTATAAGATAATACTCTATTATCATTTAATGTCTTCCTTTTGTTTCATAGTGTCCTTAGATCTTTGGAAATGGAAGAAAGAGCCTTCGGATCCTTCTTAAGTTTCTAGAAATCCCTTGAGTGCGGTAAAACACTTTCTACTTAACTTGGGTTTAGTTTAGACCTTACTGGGTTTTGGTTAGGAATTACTAAATTTTAAGTTTTAAGACACTACCACCAAAACAGAAGAAGAAGAAGAAGTAGAAGAAGAAAAAAAAAACATAATAATATAAATATATATTTATATATCCAACCCTTTACTTTCTCTTTCTTCAAAATTAAATTATAAACTCATCCCTTTTTGTTTTTAATCTCAACTTGAGAGAAAGATAGTAGAAATGGAAATGGAAATAATAAATGACAAATTTTTAGTTTTAGTCAGAGACTTGTAATCTCAAAGATGGGTTTAAGACCATTCCTATATCAAATCCTTAGAGTTGAATTATACTCTAAATTAATTGGAATTGGACTCAAAAGGCACCCATTCTACTTTCTAAAATATTGCCAAAATCCTTTTAGAGTTGTAAAATGAAAAGAGTTGGGATACGATGAATCTTCTCAATAGAAGCTATTTATTAGTTCCAGATTGATTTATTCATTGACAAGATCCCGTTGAATCTTCCAAAAAAGAATAACTCCTGTTTCAAGAACATTTCTTTTTACGATAGAAAAGAAAGGGTTTTTTTTTTTTTTTCGAATAAAGTTTTTTTTTTTACAAGAAACGAGATGAGAGCATTTAGAGGATTGATTTTTTATCTTAGTCAATGGAAGGAAGTCACAAATAGTAGTACTAACAACTGCACCTGTAGCAATTCAGAATTCAAACTGCTTTCACCAAAAAAAAAATAGAAAAAAAAAGAGCGGAAATGTTGTGAAAGGAGAAAGGATTCTGTTGTTTGTGTAAAAGTGAAAGCTTGAGTCGAAAAGAAAGTAAAAGTAATGATAGGGGTAAATGGTAATGACGCAGAGCATGAGTTCAGTTCCTTCCAAGTGATCATTTGGACATAGAAAAATGGAAGACAAAATACTAAGAGGATTTTCTACCGGTTCTAAGGAACCCCAAACGAATTTCAACCAATAGGAACAATAGGAATCTCAGTAGGCTTGAAAGTGGGAAGAAAAAAAAAGTTGAGCTTTTGAAATAACACATTTCCCACCACATTACCGTAGTTTCCTGAAGCAGCGGCGTCAATTTATTTCCTCAACTCTTTTTTATTTATTTTTTTGCTTTTTTTTTTGTGTTTGCTTTGCAAAAAGAAGAAGTTGCGTTAAATTTCTAAGAAATTTTAATTTCCGAAAGAGCATCTCATCCACAGACAAGATGCCATTGGCAAAGAAATTGTGAGAAACAAAAACTTTTTTTTTCTGTACTATTATTAGTAATACTTTCTTTGGTAAATGAATATCTCATGTAAATTATAAAAAAAAAAAAAAAAAAAAAAGTAAAAAAAAATACAAGACTATGTTATTTACTCTGGTATTTGTGTAGGATCCCGAGATGATTCTTTTGCTTCTTTTATTGATAGAAGTTAGTAGAAAAAAAAAAAAAGGCTGAAAAAAGAAAGGAGTTTGAGTCGGTAAATGTGTGGAGAAAGTTGCCAAGAGGGAAATTGAGAAAAAAGTCTCAGTTGGCAGGAAGAGAAAAGAGTCAAAATAATTTCTTTTCATTTTTTGCCAAATTCAATTGAATTGGCTAGTAGTGGAAGAGCATATTGTCCCTTAGGACACAAAGGACGTATCTCTCAACTCACCAAAGACGACATTGGTGATATTAAATAAAAATGGAGTTGTGCTCTGCTGGAACTACAGGAGAATAGAGTTGAGCGTGATTTTGGCAAAAACGAAAAAAAAAAAAAAATTCTTGGTGACATGACATAGGCAGCCCATAATAATTTTTATCTTCTTGAATCAACATGATGACAGTCTAGTGATTGGCCCTTACTATATCCAATCTCAAAGAACCTTATAAGATATGTCTTCGTTTCACAATGGACAAAGCATTCTTCGTGTTTCTCTACTTTGTCATTGTCCGATGGAAATGGTTTGGAAGACTATGACTCAGGTGAAGTAACAAATGATAAAAATCCGTCTTTTACAAATATCTACTGTAAAAACTGTCTCTAAAAATATATGTTCTCTTACTTTCACTACTACTCATCAAAATCATTTCGCGTCCACCCAGTTCCGGTTCGATTGAGATTGAAGATTTTTTTTTTTTTTTTGCAGAGGCGTCAGATATCAGTTTCGCCTCCCTGATTCCGTTTCTCGCTCATCATCATGATAACTTTGGCACACACAACTCTTTTTTTTTTCGCAAATATCGAGTAGGATCTCATCTTACCAGCCAACGACACTTTCCCCTACACATCGTTCTCTTCTATTCAATTTAAATTTCAGAATCATCACCTCGTTTCCTACTCACTACACCTTTGAAAAGGTCAAACAACCAAAAAAAAAAAAGCTTGTCAAAATTCTCTGATTTTGTAAGTTAGTAATATAGTTTGTGATTGCGTTTGCGTTGTTGACTCATAGATTGATTGAAACTTACAGGTCTGTCAGTCAAAAGGATTGTTCGTAATCATGCAATTTTATTAAAGAAAGAGCCCATGTGGCCGAACAATAACAATAACGTATTATCAGAAGATGAGGCTTTAGAAACTGTCCATCATACAAATAAAATGAGCCTCTTCCACGCCATGGTCGTCGTGATGAAGAAGATGATAAAAAGGAAACGCATCCGCATCACAGAATCAAACGATTAATCCAAACGCAGTCTCTAGTCTTCAGAAACCTCGCAGAATTCATCAATTTTGAATGATTCAGCTACTTATTAACCACGAATAGTCTAGCAGACGAAGTTTATGTAATTTTTCAATCAACCCATTCGTCCGTCTGTACGACTTACTTTTCTTTATGTAATATCTACTATCGGTATATTTCGGAACAATCTTAAAGACAGACTTTCCTACTTATAGGTAATTAATCAGCTAAATGTTTTGTGATTTTTCTATAACAGGTCCCAATACCCTACTCTCTAGACCAGATGTAAATCCAAAATAAACTTAACACACAAAGAATAAATGGCCAAAAAATTCCACTCAATATCTGCCAAAAATAATATAGGCCAACCAAAAAAGGTGAAATTTATTAAACTAAAATACCTAAAAACAACCTAAAATGAAACAACAGAAAACAGAGACGTAAAATAAAACTAAAAATTTAATCAATTAACCTTTACACAGCCAAAGAAACCTAAGATATTCCTTAAAATGTTTAATATTATGTCTTTCTTCTCAATCGTTCTTTAGTTTTCCTGTACTCCGTTTCGCTTACTATTTACAACTATTTACTATTTTTTTCTCAACACAAAGTCAAAACATAACCTGTTTCTTATCTATATGTCAAAACAATGATGTATCCTTGTCAAGAATCAAATCAATTTTTGTTCTATATTCTTCATAACCTTTATCGCCCTAAAATTTTCTTCATTTTGTATTATTTTTTTTTCGTTTTCTTCTATATATTACATCTTATACTTCCTTTCTTCTTGTTAAGCTAGACTTTTATTCATTGTTTCTTATCTTTTCCTTGTTTTCTTTTTTTTTTCAATCTCCCGATTGTCTCTCACTTCTCCGTTCGCGGTTTTCAAGAGTATGCCACCCTAATTTTTATCTATGGTTTTTTTTTTTGCTAACGCAGAAAAGATGAGTCGAGTTGTCCAAAATGAAAGTAAAAACCGGATGGAGCAATTCTTTTACCATTCAATTGTCATTATTGTGTGATATGATTGAAGTTGTTCCTTTTCAAAACGTCATTCACAAAGGATGGTATGCAGAAAAGCATACCTCATTTTTTTCGCTCGGATATTTGGTTCAATTATTTCAAATAGTGCATTTCCTAATGCTAAATTACCCCGTAAAAGGAAATTTCGAAATAAAAAATTTTCGCTGAGTTACGTCATTTTTTCCAAAAAAAATTAACACATGAGGCATGGGGCGACTATGCGCAGATAATTTTAATTTTGGTCATGTTCCCATCTAGCTATTTTTTTTTAGATTTTGCACATGACAAGTCTACTAACAGGGCATGTTTTTCCAACAAAGAAATTTAGCGGGGCTCTTCTACATTCCAAGCGCGCATGCGCAGAACTTAGAGTATGAAATTCTCAATATGCAAGGTTAAGGTGTTGACTATGGTTAGACTTGTGTTAAACTTGTGTTCACAAGTCCCCAAAGACTTGAGTTATTTACTCATTTAGATCACTATTAAGATAATTCAATGCGACTCTGA
>NIPM01000121.1:64287-83610 GCA_002738285.1 Holacanthella duospinosa | reverse complement strand
TAGCTAGATGGGAACATGACCAAAATTAAAATTATCTGCGCATAGTCGCCCCATGCCTCATGTGTTAATTTTTTTTGGAAAACATGACATAACTCAGCGAAAAAATTTTTTTTCGAAATTTCCTTTTACGGCGTAATGTAGCATTAGGAAATGCACTATTTGAAATAATTGAACCAAATATCCGAGCGAAAAAAATGAGGTATGCNTCTAAAAAAAATAGCTAGATGGGAACATGACCAAAATTAAAATTATCTGCGCATAGTCGCCCCATGCCTCATGTCTTAATTTTTTTTGGAAAACATGACATAACTCAGCGAAAAAATTTTTTTTCGAAATTTCCTTGTGCGGGGTAATGTAGCATTAGGAAATGCACTATTTGAAATAATTGAACCGAATATCCGAGCGAAAAAAATGAGGTATGCTTTTCTGCATACCATCCTTTCCTCAGCCTAGCCTCTTTTGCCTCCTCATCATGAGAAAGAACAATTTGTGCCAAAAAAAAAATATTGTTCCTATATAACCCAAGAAAAGAATTCAAAGAAAACCAATTCCTGCTATGTAGCTATTGTTATTTGTTAAAAAATCCCAAACACATCCTTCATAATAAACCTCCATGAATTTTAAATCACCTAATAAGATTTATGAGTTCAGTAACCACAAAAGCATTAAAAACACTCCGTTGTATGTATTCTTAATAACAACACCAAGATTCCTTCTCGCACGTTGTTGTGAAGCATTTGCATTTTTGTTTTCTCAGACGAGGGTAAACAATTATAAGAATTGAAGAACTATGATGGGATTAACATTAGACATTACATAACTAGTTACATACCTACATCCACATACGTGAGTTAATAGTTGGTAATTATAGAAAAAAAAAATTGAGAAATCCCGACTTATATAACAATGGATTTATTCCTCTTTCCATTATTGCTCTNAATTATAGAAAAAAAAAATTGAGAAATCCCGACTTATATAACAATGGATTTATTCCTCTTTCCATTATTGCTCTCTGCGGCAATAATAATTATTAGTAACAAACGCACAAATCAGACACATTTCCTTCCAGCAGAAACAAAAAAAAAAAATTATAATAGTTTATATAAGAACCTTATAAGAACCAACAACACTAGGATTATTAAACTACTANAATTATAGAAAAAAAAAATTGAGAAATCCCGACTTATATAACAATGGATTTATTCCTCTTTCCATTATTGCTCTTTGCGGCAATAATAATTATTAGTAACAAACGCACAAATCAGACACATTTCCTTCCAGCAGAAACAAAAAAAAAAAAAAAATTATAATAGTTTATATAAGAACCTTATAAGAACCAACAACACTAGGATTATTAAACTACTATTATCATATAACTCATTGTATTGTTGTTGATTCGGTAACAATAGATTTTATTTAAAATCTCTAGTTTACTTTAGGGCATAAAAAGAAGTTATAACTTTCGTTTTTCATCTTTTTTCTTCCCACGTGGAAGACTCAATGCCCTTGTTCCACCTTTAAGAGTCTAAATTAATTCCTCTACGTTCACTTGATAAGGTTTTAGACTCTCCTTCTTTGACTTTTTTTTGTTATTTGAAGATGTGCACACAAGAGTATAGAGTACAGTAGGTCAATGACCNTGAAGATGTGCACACAAGAGTATAGAGTACAGTAGGTCAATGACCTTTTCAATAGTACTTTTAAACTCCCTCAATCACTAATTCATTCCTAAAGATCATGACATGATGAGTTGAGTATAAAAAACTACAAAACACGCTCTCATTGTTACTCTCTTTATACATATTAGTGTTCTCCATGACTCCGGCTCCGGAGTCGGAGTCGTAGTCGACTCCTTGACTCCGACTCCGGAGTCACCCGTGGTTTGCTATAGAGTCGGAGTCGATGACTCCGGAGCAGGCATATGCAAACAAGGAGTCGGAGTCATTGACTCCGGAGTCGACTCCACACAATTGGAGTCAGCTCCAAAAAATGTCATGCGTAGAACTCATAGCATTACATCACAAACAGAATACACGTATGTCAGTAAGGTATGATACACTAAATATTGCAGCTCTGCTGCTATATATAGGAGCCGCTTTAATTAACAGCTCTGCTGCTTAATATAGTGTAGCTGCAATATACAGTTACTTTGCTCCTACTTTTAGGAGCTTTTTAAAATTTAAATATTTTAAATAATGGAGGCATGCCGACGAAGAATCCGATAACTCAAAGTTAGAAATTGTTTATTAATTTTTAAGACTAATACGTAAACTTCTTGGCCCTGTTTATAGCTATTCAAAAAGTGTTTAATCAAAGTTAACATTGACCTCTCTCATGATAACTTCGTAACTTAATTTACTTTTTTTTAGAAACTTTGTCTTTAATTTGCCGACTTTTAGATGAATTTTGATTTTTTTAAATGGAATTTCCTTGGCAACTGCCCCACTATCGCACAAAAAGAACCATGTGCATAATATGTATTTGCGAAATCTAAGTAAATGTGAATTTTGACTCCGGAGTCGACTCCGGAGTCAGTGCTCCGACTCCGGAGTCACTCCTTATTTTCAAGGAGTCGGAGTCAGTGACTCCGGAGCCACTCCAAAATTTTCTTGGAGTCGGAGTCAGTGACTCCGACTCCGACTAAACCCGGAGTCAGTGACTCCGACTCCGACTAAACCCGGAGTCAGTGACTCCGACTCCGACTAAACCCGGAGTCATGGAGAACACTAATACATATTAATCTCTCTGGGTCTTCAACGAACCAATACTAATGTCTCCTCATTTCAATTACAATTACTATACCTAATTTTTTTTTTAATAATTATACCTGTTAATTGAACATAATTTACACCAGAATATAGACTATAAAGTAAAAAATATAATAAATTATTTTATAAAGTTGGAAATAAGACTTTTATTTAATTATTTTCTGGATTAACACTTGGAATTCGATGCATTTGTTACAAAAAAAAAAAAAACTTGCTATGGGCAATTACTCAACATTTCAACCTCCCTATTGTCTGTCCTTGTTCTTAATACAAAATTGATGAGAATTTAATGATGCACTAGTCATAGTCATATACCTAACACTTCCTCAACTTGCCTATATGCATTATAGAAAATGATGAGTAGGAGTTATATAGTATATGTATCTGTAGAGTTAAAATTGATGGACTTGTTGTACTTGTATAGGAAGTACATATAGAGAAAAAATTTTAAGTCCATCCAAAATAAGATATTATTATTTGTATTGTACAAGTTCATTCAATATTCTTACTATAATAATATAGTAATAACATTATTTGACGTGAGTAACGGAACGAACTAACATTAAATTTACTACATTATACTGGTACAACCCACACGCTTAATTTTTTTTTTTGCAAAAGCTAAAAAAAGCAGAAGTTAATGTTTGTTTTGCCAAAAAAAAAAAAAACTAAGAATTTTTATATCTTTATCTTTTAGATTTTTGTTCTGTTGATAGAGTTAATACTTTGGGAAGTATAGGTAGTGGAATTGAAAGAGGAAGTCTAAGAATAGTGTTTTATATTGAATGAAAAGTGAAAAGAGTGTGTAGTAGAAGTAGGAGGGAAGTAAAAATTGATTTGGTAGAGTCAAATTTGAAGAAGCCATCCTCTACTTTTTTTTTGGGTGAAAGTGAAAAGAGAAACTTAAAGTAAACCTCCATTTCCTTTATTCATAGGATATATTTAATAAAAATTCGAAGGAAATTGATCCATGGGTATTAAAAGAGGAAGGAGTAGCTAAAAGGCTTTTTTTTCTTCTATCTAGAAAAGAATATTTAATAATCTCTGTCTCATCGTAGGCATTTGAGAGCCACTCCCTTCAGATAAGGATCATCAATTTACCATCAGCTAATCCTTACAAATCAATAACCAACTCAAATTAAATTTAAACTTACATCTCTTCAATCAACTTACTAAAAATTGTAGATTGGAAAATAAAATTAAAAAAAAATGAAGAAAGTTACTAAGTCCTTAGGGATTTTGGACATGGTGTATTATTTTAAAACCAAAAAAGTTTGATTAAAGTAACGTATGTACAGGGTTATCCAAAAGTCTTTTTTTTACCCACTGTCGTAGCTTTTTGATTTTAAATATAGTGATTTACCAGTTTGAGACATTACTTAAAATATTGATTGAGTTTGAAAAATAAATTACTATCCTTGAGCTAACTTANCTAATCCTTACAAATCAATAACCAACTCAAATTAAATTTAAACTTACATCTCTTCAATCAACTTACTAAAAATTATAGATTGGAAAATAAAATTAAAAAAAAATGAAGAAAGTTACTAAAGTCCTTAGGGATTTTGGACATGGTGTATTATTTTAAAACCAAAAAAGTTTGATTAAAGTAACGTATGTACAGGGTTATCCAAAAGTTTTTTTTTTACCCACTGTCGTAGCTTTTTGATTTTAAATATAGTGCTTTACCAGTTTGAGACATTACTTAAAATATTGATTGAGTTTGAAAAATAAATTACTATCCTTGAGCTAACTTAGAAATATCAAATTTTTACATTTTGTAAAATTACTGTTTGCGTTAGACGGATATGTTGGGGTGAGAAAATTACTTATTATTAAATTTACAATAGTAACTTTTTCTTTTTACTTACTTTAAGTTGNATATGTTGGGGTGAGAAAATTACTTATTATTAAATTTACAATAGTAACTTTTTCTTTTTACTTACTTTAAGTTGAGAAAATTAATTTCCCAAATTTTAATACAAATAGATGGAGTTTTTAAGCATCAGTTGTTCTAATTCCAATTTGAATCAAATCAAAAACATAAGTTAGTTTACTTCTATTAAAGGTAAAATACAGGGCATGTGTTGTAAAAAAATACACTTAAATAGCTTTTCAATTTCATAGAAATGATTGATGTTAAGCCTCCAGTGAACCTGAAGTTTTGATTAGAAAATAGAAAGAAAAAAAATATATTCTTTTAGAAGTTCTAAATCCAACGGCGATACAAATTACTTAGTAAAGTGAAGCAGGTGTTTGACAGCTCCAAATACTGTGTAAAAAAACACCAGGTTTAGGTTTAGAGNGTGTAAAAAAACACCAGGTTTAGGTTTAGAGTAAATCTCACATTCAGTTAAATATTGACAGCCTTTTTTGCCCAACTATATATAATTGCATCACTGTATAAAGTGAAAAAAAATAATGAGGGTATTCCACATGGCCTGGTTAAGTGTTAAATTTTTATTTGATATATTTTAATGAGTGGTATAATGAAGATATCGGGAAAGGTAAGAAGTCAAATGTTGTTATGTTGACATTTATTTTTGACTTTGTTATTACAAAAATTTCCCTCGCCTCTTTTGCATGTTGTAGTTGAGAGGATGCATGAGAGGAAAGCTGAGACCACAAAGTAGTAAGTTTCAATTCTCTCATACATCTCTTCAACTACAACATGAAATAAAAAGTGTGAGTTTGACCCTTTCTCCTCCTCAGTTGACGTTATTTATTTGCATTTTAACAATAAAAATAAAAAGCAAAAAGATGCCCCTGAGCTTATTAAACTTTAACGGAGAGGAAAAATAATCAGACCAATCACAGACGTATAAAATGATGTCACCTTTTTATAAAATAAAAATATTTAAAATTTAACAACTTTTTATCTTATAACCAAAAGCAGGAATACCCTCAATATAATAATTATATTTGTTTTTATTATGAAATTGGGTTAAACCAGGTAAAAATTTTCAAGTCAAAGTCCAACTGATGAGTTAACACGGGATTTACGGAACTAATAAAAATAAATTTACACGACTGAAATATATTAGAGGATTACATAATAAATTGAAGCAGTTTTGAAATACACATAACGTAATACACTTCATTGAACTTTACACAATTTTTAGTTTTTACACTAATAACATAGACAAACTCCATAACTGGAATGGTTGACTATAAGTTTCATAATACTACCGTGAGACATTATGATCATGAGTTAGAGTGAAAATTTCCTCTAAAATACTGCCTGATTTCAAATCTTTAAAATTTATGGTTTTTCACATGACCTAGATTTGGTTTAAATTGAATTTCAAGGAAACCAGAAAGCTTAGCTTACTTACTAGGAGTCAACCAACTAAAAAAAAAAATTTCTTCCAGAAGTTTCCATTTCGACCAAATGACTCAAGAGTTAGCAACAGGATGAGGGAAGGAGAGTTTAACCTAAATTTTAAGAACCGTGTATTTTCGGAAGTTTAAAGTCTTCGAATAATCAAACGACTATCGTTACGGTCTATATCAAATTTCCGACATAGGAAATGTGAAACATTTATTAAAATTTACGATTTGAGTTTTAATAGTAAATTTCTATAGGTAACTTCTCAACGTCTAACTATTCATTTAATTTATTACTAGTTGCTTTGTTAAAATGAAAATGAACAATAAGTACTGAAAACCACAACAGTGGTGTGTTGGCGGAAATTTTTAAAACATGTTTTCCTCTGAGTAATAGGGAGGAAATGGGCGTAGGAAACGTGATAATCAAAACTTAAAAACTGTAAAACAATGGACCTAAAACTGTCTATGCTGATGTGAATANTCATTTATTACTAGGTTGCTTTGTTAAAATGAAAATGAACAATAAGTACTGAAAACCACAACAGTGGTGTGTTGGCGGAAATTTTTAAAACATGTTTTCCTTTGAGTAATAGGGAGGAAATGGGCGTAGGAAACGTGATAATCAAAACTTAAAAACTGTAAAACAATGGACCTAAAACTGTCTATGCTGATGTTAATAGTGATCCAACAAAAAAAAAAAAAAAAAAAAAAAAAATTTTTTTTGCAAGCGTCAGTAGAACTTGCTATCTACAGTACAACCCATTATTGGCAATAATGGGAAGATGAACATTTTTTTTTTCATTATTCTTTTAAACTCATATGACATAATTGTTATTTAAAAATAAAAATTAATACTGCACAGAA
Source organism: Holacanthella duospinosa (assembly GCA_002738285.1). Lineage (NCBI taxonomy): Eukaryota > Metazoa > Arthropoda > Collembola > Poduromorpha > Neanuridae > Holacanthella > Holacanthella duospinosa. The sequence continues at coordinate 76,648 of NIPM01000121.1, read as the reverse complement.
CATAAATTATTTTGAAAAAAAAAATAAAAAAAACATGAAAATAACCTCAAGCCAAATCAGTTAACTATTATTCATAATCCAGTATAAAATGATTAAGTTACATAATGATGCGGTTTACTATTAGATTATGTAATCCTAATAGGAAAATAGAAAAAGAAAATTTATGATCCATTGTTCTTACATTTAACACATGAACCACTGGCAAAAAAAAAAAAAAAAAAATTTTTTTTTTGAAACTGTACTTTGTCAGTTTCAGTCTGAGTCTGAGTAGAAACCAAATTAGGCTTGGGTAGTTCTGGTTTTAAATTAAATTAATAAATTTCCTTATAACAAATTAACAAATTTTTCCAATAATGAGACAGTCTATTCATTTCAAACAGGAAAAAATTAAAAAAAACGAGAAGGAATATGAAGTAAATTAGTATAATACAAGCTCTATAGAAACTTTTAATAAAATTTCAATTTTTTTTTGTGTGTGTGTGTGTGTGTGTGTTGACTTTCTCCAAAGTTTAGAAGTTTAGGTTTAATAAGAGAAAATATTAACCCTGTTAATACTAACTGAGTGTTCGAAACACTTATTATTAAAAACTCAACTTTTAAGAGTTTTGGTAAGGAATAATAATAATATAAACAAGGACTAAATGGGCTAGGGAATTTAACCTAAAGGATATAGTTATTTGACACTAACAAGTTTTTTAGACTGTAGCGCTAAGCGCTAACAAACTAAGTTCTTACTTCAGCGAAAGTAAAATGGCTGCTGGTTTTTGACGATAATGACAAAGAGTTTGTTCATTTTAGGGTATAATATTATCATTTGCATAGAAAGGACCTCTTAATTCTAAACTCTTACAAATTAATTCAGAAACCTTTAGGGACGTAACGTATTTTTCAAATTTTGTTAGAAATATGAATAGTTCACTTTCTAATTATTAGTTCCTACTAGATCCCATCAAATTAAGAACCCTTTGAGCTCAATCTATCAACCACAGCTGCACCTTCCGCTTAATTATACACTTTTCAAATTATTATATACAAATTTAAACGCCTAAGGCTATGCAAAAATTAGTATAATTTTTTTTTTTTTGTAATTTCCTAACTTTCAAGGTAATAAAACTTTGAGAATAAACCAAAGACTTTTAAAATATTTCTAAGAATGTTCAAACTAACAAGCTCCCATTCTTATTTACCCATAGACTATTTTAGTAAGTAAAAGGGTATTGTAATCCTCATGTCTGTCTGTCAGTGAGTAAGTCTGTCTATTTTAACTTTAAAAGAGATATAACGGGTGCAGCGGAAAAAAAGGGACTGACGTAAATTGAGAATTTACTATTACTAATCGCGCGAATTTCATATTAGTAGTATTTTTTTTGGATTAAGCGGGATTTTGTATTGTGGAAAACGGGTTTCCTAATTTCCCTAGTAATACCACTGAGGAAATGACAGCATCACAACAAGAAGTTCTTAGAATTCGTTTCGGACGACTGATTGAATCCAACCCGGGTGTTACGAAATTGGAGGTTGTTAAACATTTTCAACTGGAAAATATTCGTAAGCAAACAATTTATAGGATAACCAAAAGGGTTGAAAATGGAATCCCAATGGAAAAAAAAAGTTGGTTCCGGCAAAAAGCCCAAAATTACGACGAAAGAGAAAGTCCGTAAACTGGAAAAGCTTTTTGAAGAAAGCGACAAGATTAGCCAACGGGACGCAGCAAAAAAATTCATTACGTCAGTAGCTGTATAAGATGCCTGTGATGTTCTGTTCTGGTTGTTCAAATGTTTCAGAAAAGTCGGTCCCCGGAATACACGGAAGAGCAAATTCTCAAAGTGAAAACTCAGTGCCGAAGATTATGCAGAAATTCTCAAAAAAAAAGTTCATCATTGACGACGAACATTACTTCCCCTTAAGCAAAGCTCTTATTCCTGGAAACAGTAAATATTACTCCACAGACAGGCAGAGTACTAGTCCAGAGGTAAAACTAAAATTTAGACACAAGTTTGAAAAAAAAATTATGATTTGGATTGCACTTTCACCGGATGGAATCAGTACTCCTTACTTCATCCCATCAGGCCTCGCCATTAATCAGAATATTTATAAAACTCAGTGTCTTGCAAAGAGACTCATCCCATTCATCGAAAAATATCATTCGGACGGCAATTACATCTTCTGGCCAGACAAAGCATCTTCTCATTAATCGAAATCCGTGATTGACTTTCTCCAAGAGAAAGTCGTTCATTTTGTACCAAAGGAAGAAAATCCAACCAACTTACCCCAAGCCCGTCCAATAGAAGATTTTTTTGGTTATTTAGATCAACTAGTGTACAGAGGTGGTTGGAAAGCCACTGACACTACTGCTTTAATGAAAAGAGTGAAGTAATTGCTTGAAACAAGTGGATATATCAGTCGTCCGAAGGAGTATGGAGATTCAAGCGTTTGATAACGCGCGGACACGGCTTTTACCTGGTATGACTATCAACCATTAGTGGAACCGTAAGGCCTATATTATGCTTTATCGAATGGAATTACATTTTATATTTGCAGGAACTTGATCAAAATATGAAATTTACATCAGTCCCTTTTTTTCCGCTGCACCCGTTAATCACAATAAGATGTAAAGTTACTACTCAGAAATCAACTCCTAGCAAGACGTTATCTACAAATATACTTATACCACCTTGTTAATATTAATTTTAATACAATACATTGTATTTAAAGTTAGGAAAAATCAATGCATTATTCATAATAGTAAGACAAATAAGGCCATATTTTCTACTCTGAAATCAACCAGAGAGATGGAAAGTGTGAAAAATTATTGTTAGAATAAGTTATGTAAATCTTTAATAATTATATTCTTATACTTTACAGATGCTAATTTTCAATTAAACTAAAACTAAAACTTGTGGATATGATGTATGAAATACACCTGGCAACCTGGCTATAGAGCAATATTGCTTACCATATACCTTTCTCAGCTACTTTGTAGTTAGCGTATGTCTAATTTTTATTCTTCTAAGACAAGTTTACCTGTGATTAATTTTATAAAACAGATTTTTAATAACTCCAACTAGTAGTTATTATATAAAAAACCGTTCATCCCAGAACCCGCAGACAGACCTACTGTTCATTAACAGGGATTTACTAAAACTTTTTTTTTAATTTAAATCCGTACCTTCCCTTCCATTGTTTAATTTTGAGTAAATTCAGAAGAGAACTTATAAGTCAAACGGTGTTAATTAACAGATGAAGGTAAAAATAATCATCTACCTTTTCCATAGCTAAAGCTAGGTTTATAGTTAAAGCTCGTTTTTACTTTTTTTTTATTTCTATTGTTAATTTACCTTGGGTGTAAATAAAGGATTGGAAGTATGATTTCAAGCTTCACTTTCCAAATTTCATATTCTAGTCACTAGGATCAAAGAAGTGGCATTATAGTATGAACTTATTATTTATGAAATATCAACCTACTAAATAGACTTTAAGTTAATTAAAAACATAAAATTTACTTTTTAATTTTCAATACTCATTGTCATTGTAAACTTTTCACAAGTGGACCTCCTCGATTACACTGTTTGAATTTTTCACTTTAAAAAAAAATTTTTTTTTTTGGGTGGAGTTAGTCAGTATCAACCCTATACTCTGCGGGTTCTAAGAATAAATCATTCTAAGAATTTCTTCGGAGTGAACAAATGGCGACAGACGGACGCTAAAGGAAAGCATAAACTTTTTTTTTTCTTAGAGGCATCCAACCAAGGATCCCAAAAATCTTATTTCTCAACTTAAAATCGGGCATGCATGCATAATATCCATACATGTTCTCTGTTATGGAAATATAATTCTGGGATTTAGCCGGATGAGACATAATATAGAAGGTATGGGGTTGAGTAAGTGACAGAGAGACTCAGTTTCCTACACATCGTTGGTGACGAGAACGTTAAATAGAAGAAAATAATATAAATTTCCAGAAGACCAGTTGTTTTGATATATTTACCCCTGTTGAGTATTAACAGAACCATCCAACTGTATCAAAAGAGTTCATGAGTAATAATTGTTAACTACTTGAGGCATGAAATTTTATCAATTCATATAAAACTGCCTGCAGGGTGCCTAAAAACGGTACCTAAAAGGTTATGGTATAGTGCCGTAGTGCGAAACCGCATGAGATGCAGACCTCTAATCATATGTCACTCTCAATGACACCTAAATAAGTAAAGTGATTTTGCTCTTATAAATTAAGGAAATATTTGATTATACAAAAAAAAATTTTAAACTGACCTGTATGTGTCCGCTCATGCGCTTTGAGATGAGAACTTTTGGTGTACATCTTCTTACACCCAGGGTACATACATCGATGGTTTCTACGTTTTTCTGAACAGTCCTCTGTTCCACTAGAATTGCTCCCCCCTTCCCCAACCGTTGTCACCAAAGGATTAAGGTTGCTACAACTAAGCCCGTTGCTCTTCCTATTCGAGACCTTCACTCTCGAGCTGGAGGAAGAAGAGGAAGATGAGGACGAGGATGAAGAGGAGGACTTAAGTGTCGTTGAACTAGAGCCACTACTACCATTGAGACCATTATTGTTACTGCTACTATTGTTATTAGCACTGGAAGCGAGAATGAGAGCCGGCGGCCTATGGAACAGGAACGTCGTGGGATGATGACCGGAGGGATCAGTATTGAAACGTTTCCTCCGAATGGGATGGAGCATAACATTTACCCCATCGGCAATGATGAGTTGGTGAGAGTAAGGATGACCCAAGTGAGGAAGGTCATTCGGACTTCCACCACTATCAACATCTGTCATATCCGTTGCCGATGGTGATGAACCACCTGAACTTAGTGCATCAAGTGAATCATTACTGTCACTCAGGTCGAGGAAACAATTCCGTCGACTTTTTTCACAGAGGTACTCATCGTGTGGTGACGGACTTCGACTCCGTTTTGTTAAATGATGAATCCGTAAGTGTTCGTTCTCATCACTCCCCATTTTGCCTGGGGAGGAGGAGTCGCGGTGGTCACCGCGGACTCTCTCTCGGTCCCTATCACGGACGGAGGTTTCATGAGATGAAAAGGACGGATTACTTGCCGAACGACTCGTCCGACCACATTTAATAAGGGTGGGGTAGGGATCTTCCTTCAGACATCGCTCCAGCTCATAGCAAGCCTACGGAGAAAGTAAAAAAGAGAAAAAAAAAAGGAATTAAATACAAGTCTAAAAAGAAAGTCGCTTCTGGAATCATAAACATGGAAGAAAGGATCCATTTCAAAGTAAATTAAACTTGTTGGTTAGAATTTAGAGGAATATAATAAACCAACACCAACCCAAGTACTTTTTCTACTATCTACTATACTGGATACTAAAAAAAAACAGTATTCTAGTGTTGGTCTTAGCAGCTTCAGTGTTGGAGTCATTATCGTAAGAAACCTATCGTCATAAATCGCTATAGCACCTCAATCACATGTTCTGTATCGTTATAAGAGTAAATTTTTTTTTCAGAGTACAAAATTAAAACTTNACAGTATTCTAGTGTTGGTCTTAGCAGCTTCAGTGTTGGAGTCATTATCGTAAGAAACCTATCGTCATAAATCTCTATAGCACCTCAATCACATGTTCTGTATCGTTATAAGAGTAAATTTTTTTTTCAGAGTACAAAATTAAAACTTNCTATAGCACCTCAATCACATGTTCTGTATCGTTATAAGAGTAAATTTTTTTTTCAGAGTACAAAATTAAAACTTTAACCCTATAGTAACATGACCACTTGAACATTTTGCACACCTCAAGCCTTATCAAATTCTATTGTTTTCGCCTAAGTGTGACCAAATTAGTAACGATAATATCTCAGGTTATTCTATGTAGAACATAAATATTCTCCACGACATTCACACACTAAATCAAGTACCCCTCGTTTCCTTTTGTAATTTGCAAATAAAATGTTCATTTTAATGCTCTATTTCCCATATCCACTTGAAAGAAAGTATCTTTCCAAGTGAAAGTGTTTGAAAAATTTTCTTTTTTTTTTTTTTTCAAAAAAAAAAAAAAAGAAAAAGAAAGCAAATATGGAACTAAAAGAAATAAAGATAGTTTCTTCCTAAGCCCCTGTAATGAATTTTTACAACTTCCTCTGAGATAAAAAATGTATTTGGATCCTATTGTGTTGGAGAAAACTCCCGAATCTGACAGAGTTTGGCCCAGTTGGAATCCTTCTAAAAGCGGAAACTAGAAAATCCTAGAGATAAAATTCCAAAGGACTAAACTATGTTTCTCATCCTTCAGAACAAATTGGATCAAAAGGTTAGAAGATGGAAATTTACATTAAAATTGCATGCAAAATTTCACTTGAAACCTTAGAAGTTAGAAGAAACCTTCTGTATCGTACAATTCTTTAAGAATCAGAATGAATTTCCATATAAAAAAAAATCTTTTCCAAAACTTCAAAGAGAAAATCAAAAAAAAAAAAAAATCAAAGAAGTAAAAGTAGACATCTGCTAACTCTGGCACCTTTCTACCACACCCAGCAGATTAGTTCTGACTCTGATCCAAACAGAACGAATTGTAAAAGTAATCAATAACTACTCCCTGTAACATTAAATTATAAATAAACCAGATCAAAATGGACGTAAAGAAGTGTTGTATTTCAAAAATCTAATTTAAATACTAATATTCTTATATCTCAATTTACTACTACGAAGTTATACAAATGTTTACATATATTCATAACTAATACAACTTACGTCTACCAACGTGACTCTGTTGACTTTATAATTTTTTAATATTTCCAAAACATAGAGCATCATGTGGCTCTTTAGTCATTCTTAAGAATGATTTCCACACAAGTGTTGCTTTTTTACTATTTAGCTCAAGCATTTTTATAAATAGTACATAGTATGAAAATCATACAGATCTATACAGATGGATAGACAGTTAAAATTTTATTTTAAGTTTTTTTATTTTTTTTTTCCACTCACAAACAAACATGTAAAAAATATGCCAGAAAGTGGGAAGATGGTTATAAAAAAAAAAAATTTTTTTTTTCTTTTCGGTTGCCGCTTGGCAAAATCTGTTTCTGCAAAATCTGTTTCGTTCAAATTTTGCTAGACATGTGCTGACTGTATCCGATTCTCATTAAAACTACTTGCACCAGACGTTTAAAAAAAAAAAAAAATCAAACTATCAGTTTGTTAACTTTCTATGAATTCTGCACAGTTTCTTCCAACTCAGAGAGTATAATGAGACTGTGAGAAACAGGACCCAATTTCAACAAAAAAAAACAAACAAAAAAAGAAAAAAAAAAAAAGCTTATTCAACAACGACACTTCTGAAAAGTCATATTATATTTAGTAACAAGATTTCCAAAACTTACTTGTTTTTTTAAAAGTAATTAGAAAGCTTTTCTAAAAAGTAGTTAAAAAGCTTGTGAACAAATAATTACACCATTTTACTTAGAATAATTAAACCTCAATTCAAAATTAACTTACACATGCGAGTACTAAATATCTACGTAGAAACTTCCTTTCACTTTGATCTTTTTACTTTCCATGTAAACAAATCAATACTAACTATACATACTCTCTGAGAATATTATTCATCCTTGAAATTTTTAAACAAATATAAGTTCAAAATATAATTCTAGTAAGTTAATTTCGTCAGAGATGATTTAATCATCATTGGTTGTATTTTTAAAACAATTTTTTACATTTTTTTTTAATTTTTTATCTAAAATTCTTAGAAATTTAAAATGAAAAAGAAATGTTTTTGAAAGAAAAGAAGGAACGGATGCCAAAGAATGTTGAAAAAAAGGATAGAAAGAACTAAAAAAGTGGTTTATAAAATAATGATGTTAGGTTTTTTTTGAGTGAATGAAGATTAGAGGATACAAATCCAGTCTTTCCTGTTCTGTTGAGAGGGAGATAGCCCCTCTTCAGAACAATACGAAATATAGTAGTGAAAAGAAAAAGAACAATGGAGAAAGTCCGCCTTATGATAAAGTGCTCCTTTCTCTTCACTTCTTACAGGCTTTTTCTTTTTTCTTTTTTTGTCTTTTTATAGTTCTTTAGGTTTTCTTCTGTAAGCGAAATAACTTACATAAGTAGTGTGAGGAAATCAAAAGGACAAAAGTCAAAATCAAGGTTTTTTTTTTTCATTCTACTCTGTTCTTGACATGTCAGAGAAAGGAGTTAAGAAAAGAAATGAACTAATATCGTCAAATTTGTTTAAACCGTTCTTATCCTCTCTCAACTCTCAACATAATTCATAAGCCTATATAAAATTCAATTTATGAACTTTCCACACGAAACAACAGAAATAAGAGAAGAGGTTATTTTCTTTTCCTTCTTCTAGAATTTATTTTTGAGACTAAAGGACCAATCATGACAGAGCATAAAATTAAGATAGAAACTAAGGAACTAGGAGTAATTGAAATAATAAAATATAAACCAAGCATCATGAATTTCCTACTCTAATTCTTCAATTACTCGACCCAACAACAAGATGAAATATAGTGAAATGTTGTTCTCAACTACTTCAACCTCAACCAATCAAAGGAATATAGAATTTTAAAACTTTAATTCTCCTAGAGGTCGTTGTTATTATTCCTTGTCTCGCCGGTTGTTAATAATAATAATAAAATAAAGTTGTCATTATAATGAATTACAAACATAATGTCGTTATGACTTGTCCGTCTGTTCTAAGTTATAACTCCTAAGGCTAATACTAATACTAAATAAGTTTGATTTATGAATCCACTATGTGTTTAGTCAACATAATTCTGGACATATGATGATCANACTAATACTAAATAAGTTTGATTTATGAATCCACTATGTGTTTAGTCAACATAATTCTGGACATATGATGATCAAATATGTCAATTTACTACTACAGTGAAGTTCGGCTGTAGCTGTAGTTTTGGGTATAATAGAACTCCGGCTATAGTNTGTTCTAAGTTATAACTCCTAAGGCTAATACTAATACTAAATAAGTTTGATTTATGAATCCACTATGTGTTTAGTCAACATAATTCTGGACATATGATGATCACATATGTCAATTTACTACTACAGTGAAGTTCGGCTGTAGTGATTTTGTGTATAATAGAACTCCGGCTATAGCAAACCACACTGTCCGGTCTCTGCCAAGCAAATGGGAGATTATGTGTTAAGTAGTCTGGCTATACTGAACCAATCCTACCTGTCCCGAGTAGTCATTTTGTCCGGTTATAGTGAACACGCATGAAATATGTATGAATTCTACAATAAATTCTTACTTATTCTTCTATCCCCATCTATGCACACGACTTTGATGGAACCTCAGAGTGAGTTTTAGTTAACACACTGCAAGTTAAAAGTCAAATCCAGTCATGAAATATTTTCGTTGTTGCTTAGAAGTATTCGATCTGGTAGGGAGCATTATCATGAGAACATAACCGTATTCAGTCTTAAGCAAATTTTCATCACCTAGTACTTCTCTACATCGACGTAGCTGAATTTATAGTAAAATATTTGGATATAATAAACTATTATTCAATTTTAGGGTTGCTTCACAATACGGATATAATGAACTCCGGCTATACTGAACAATCCTGCCGGTCCCTATGGGGTCACTATAACCGAAGTTTACTGCAGTAAGTAAACCATCATGAACATGATGATAGTTTAGATAATCATAATTGCTAACCAATATGGTTAAATTTTTCTTAAAAAAAATTTGAAATTTGACTTTCTATAGACCGTTCTAGAGGTGAGAAGAATGAAGTTAAGAAGTTTGCTAAAAAATTTCATTAGTCGCTCTTTTGAGATGAAGTTAGGGTGATGGTGATAACAATATAGAGTTCTTGAGGAAGAATGGCAATGACATAATAGTAAACATAAACCGTGTCTCAGCATACAAAGTTCTCTTAAGGTATTTAAAATAAAACGTACTATAATTTCTAAGAAACTTTTTCCAATCTAATTATTATTCTTTCCTGGTTCCTATTTTATTTTATTTTTTTTTGGGGGTTAAAATATCCTCTTGACATGTAAATGAAAAGCCTAAGCCTCAAAGTAGGCGTCATTTCCAACTAAAAGTAATATACAACTTTAACTAACTTTGTCTCAAGTGTCAAACTTCTCGAAACTCCGTTCGTATCCAGTGGTGAAGTGAGTTGAATGAGCAAAAATGTGGTTACTTTCACTTCCTTTTTACCAAAAATTTTTGCTTACTATTCACCTAAACATAAACATATCCTGGAAGTTTTGTGGTAGTATTAGTGCGGTAACTATCAAATTCGNAAAAAAAAAAAAAAAAAAAAAAAAAAAAACTGAAAAAAAGAAGAAGTAATATCATTCATTATAAAGTTTAGCCCATATTGCATTGACGACGCAATTTGTAATTTGCAACAAGCATTTTTTTTAATGCAATCAAATTATACAATACACTAACAGAAATGTCAGTTGCAAATTGAAAATTACAAATTTATTAAAGTTAAAATGATTTGGAATCAGATTAGTTAATTATAATTAATAAATTAACAAATCTTTATATACTAACACTAACATTAAGTTAATCAAAAATCTTCTAGGAAATATGTCTCTCCTGTCAACCCAATTGCAAAGCAAGACTAAATAATTAAAAAAAAAGAATGATATCAAAGATTCTGAAATTAATTAATTGCAAGACAGAGTTAATGAATTCAAACCTTGTACTTTAATCTCTAAACTTAAATGCACTTTTGTTTAAATTGAGTCTATCCAACAACATATTTCTTCTTCATTATGAACAAAATTTTTTCTGGAAGGTTTTAGACTAAAGAAACTAAAATTTCAGTATTATAAGGTCTGAGGAAGAAGATCCAATTGAAATTCTTCAAGTCCCAGGACCCAAAATATTCCGCCTTTTTCTTACTTTTCCAATTTAGACCAAGTTCTGTAGATAGACAAAGTCATGAGAATGACAACGACATTTCCAGCCAGTAGTACTTACATNACAACCATATAAGTACTGGGGAAAAAAAAAAAAAAAAAAAAAAAAAAAAAACCAGTACTTTAAGTAAGTTGAGTCAAGGTTTTGTCACAGTCACGTCTCATGACTCAGTCCCATCTTAATGTTATTTAGTCAAAAAAAAAACCCTTTAAAGATTGGTAAGTCTGGGCAAATAATTCCACTGTCGTCGCCAATTAAGCTTTCCAAAAAGTTCATATCCATTCTCTTAATTAACTAATCTGAGGTCATGCTCTCCTTATAGCTTGAGAAGAAAATTAGGATAGCAAAAGTCCATAAAGAACTTTCCCTATCTCATCATCTCACCCTGGTTATAGAAGTTCTACTGAGATCATTCTTCGTCTCTCCAGTAGTAATTTAATCTCTTGAAAGTCTCAGATGTCATGTCATGTCAGGTCACGCTAACTGTCAAAATTCGTCACATCAAAACTAAAAAAAATGTATAACATTAGAGATGGTTCAAAAGATTTAAAAAAGAGCTAGTCTGAAACTAAACAACAGTAAACCACCACAGTAAGAACAAAAACAAGAACAAGACATTGACGCTAAACATGAACGTCAACGAATCACACAGGACGTTATGGTCCGAGAAATTGTTCAAACTTTTTTCGTTCTTTTTTTTTTTTGCTCCAAAAAGCTTTCAAAATCTAGATTTATTTCTAAAGAGAAAAAAAAATAAAACAAAAAAAAACCAAGAAAGTAATCCCATAGAATATATGTCATTAATCTTAACAGGATTTACTAAGGAAGAGTCTAGATTTTGAGAAAATAAGTAAAGCCGGATGACCTTGTCAGTCAAAATGTCAATCCTTTACTACTCTACCCAATTTTTTTTTTTTTTTTTTTTTGGGACCGGAAATTACTCCCTACTAGTTCATCTTTAGTTGGAGTAATATGGACATAATGGAGTCAAATGACTTTGAGTGGTACTTGATAAAAAAAAATGTGAAAGTAATGATCAAGTTTTCTGCCTATCGACAACTACTTGAGTCTAAAAAGGAGAAATGTGAGTGAAAGTGCTGCTCTTTCACAAAAGACTCAAATTCCAACTTACAGGAGAAAGTTCTATACATATATACATTATATATATATTAAAAAAAAAAAAAAAAAAAAAAAGTTATGAAGAAAATTGAGATAAAGTATTTGGATTTTAGTTGAGCCTTCGGACGTCCCTGATTTAACCCATCAGTTCCTATTTCTATTCCTACTGCTCGATACTGGCAAAACCTTTAGAATTTACAAAAGATTTTGACACAAATCCTTGAGTGGGCCGAGTAAGGGATAAAACCAAAAACCTCCACAGATGCTTCTATTATTGAAAACTTCCATCAAACAGAAAGTTTTTCTTTTTTCATTTTTTCATTTTTTTTTTTTTTTTTTTTT